>CAWLCU010000370.1:0-134174 GCA_963855975.1 Andrena chrysosceles | reverse complement strand
CGAAGTGCGAAGAGCGAAGTGCGAAGAGCGAAGTGCGAAGTGCGAAGTGCGAAGTGCGAAGTGCGAAGTGCGAAGTGCGAAGTGCGAAGTGCGAAGTGCGAAGTGCGAAGTGCGAAGTGCGAAGTGCGAAGTGCGAAGTGCGAAGTGCGAAGTGCGAAGTGCGAAGTGCGAAGTGCGATGTGCGAAGTGCGAAGTGCGAAGTGCGAAGTGCGAAGTGCGAAGTGCGAAGTGCGAAGTGCGAAGTGCGAAGTGCGAAGTGCGAAGTGCGAAGTGCGAAGTGCGAAGTGCGAAGTGCGAAGTGCGAAGTGCGAAGTGCGAAGTGCGAAGTGCGAAGTGCGAAGTGCGAAGTGCGAAGTGCGAAGTGCGAAGTGCGAAGTGCGAAGTGCGAAGTGCGAAGTGCGAAGTGCGAAGTGCGAAGTGCGAAGTGCGATGTGCGAAGTGCGAAGTGCGAAGTGCGAAGTGCGAAGTGCGAAGTGCGAAGTGCGAAGTGCGAAGTGCGAAGTGCGAAGTGCGAAGTGCGAAGTGCGAAGTGCGAAGTGCGAAGTGCGAAGTGCGAAGTGCGAAGTGCGAAGTGCGAAGTGCGAAGTGCGAAGTGCGAAGTGCGAAGTGCGAAGTGCGAACTGCGAAGTGCGAAGTGCGAAGTGCGAAGTGCGAAGTGCGAAGTGCGAAGTGCGAAGTGCGAAGTGCGAAGTGCGAAGTGCGAAGTGCGAAGTGCGAAGTGCGAAGTGCGAAGTGCGAAGTGCGAAGTGCGAAGTGCGAAGTGCGAAGTGCGAATTGCGAAGTGCGAAGTGCGATGTGCGATGTGCGATGTGCGAAGTGGGAAGTGGGAAGTGTGAAGTGTGAAGTGTGAAGAGTGAAGAGTGAAGAGTGAAGTGTGAAGTGTGAAGTGTGAAGTGTGAAGTGTGAAGTGTGAAGTGTGAAGTGAGAAGTGTGAAGTGTGAAGTGTGAAGTGTGAAGTGTGAAGTGTGCAGTGTGAAGTGTGAAGTGTGAAGTGTGAAGTGTGAAGTGTGAAGTGTGAAGTGTGAAGAGTGAAGTGTGAAGTGTGAAGTGTGAAGTGTGAAGTGTGAAGTGTGAAGTGTGAAGTGTGAAGTGTGAAGTGTGAAGTGGGAAGTGGGAAGTGGGAAGTGTGAAGTGTGAAGTGTGAAGTGTGAAGTGTGAAGTGTGAAGTGTGAAGTGTGAAGTGTGAAGTGTGAAGTGTGAAGTGTGAAGTGTGAAGTGTGAAGTGTGCAGTGTGAAGTGTGCAGTGTGCAGTGTGCAGTGTGCAGTGTGCAGTGTGCAGTGTGCAGTGTGCAGTGTGCAGTGTGAAGTGTGAAGTGTGAAGTGTGAAGTGTGAAGTGTGAAGTGTGAAGTGTGAAGTGTGAAGTGTGAAGTGTGAAGTGTGAAGTGTGAAGTGTGAAGTGTGAAGTGTGAAGTGTGAAGTGTGAAGAGTGAAGTGTGAAGTGTGAATTGTGAAGTGTGAAGTGTGAAGTGTGAAGTGTGAAGTGTGAAGTGTGAAGTGTGAAGTGTGAAGTGTGAAGTGTGAAGTGTGAAGTGGGAAGTGGGAAGTGTGAAGTGTGAAGTGTGAAGTGTGAAGTGTGAAGTGTGAAGTGTGAAGTGTGAAGTGTGAAGTGTGAAGTGTGAAGTGTGCAGTGTGAAGTGTGCAGTGTGCAGTGTGAAGTGTGAAGTGTGAAGTGTGAAGTGTGAAGTGTGAAGTGTGAAGTGTGAAGTGTGAAGTGTGAAGTGTGAAGTGTGAAGTGTGAAGTGTGAAGTGTGAAGTGTGAAGTGTGAAGTGTGAAGTGTGAAGTGTGAAGTGTGAAGTGTGAAGTGTGCAGTGTGCAGTGTGAAGTGTGAAGTGTGAAGTGTGAAGTGCGAAGTGCGAAGTGCGAAGTGCGAAGTGCGAATTGCGAAGTGCGAAGAGCGAAGTGCGAAGAGCGAAGTGCGAAGTGCGAAGTGCGAAGTGCGAAGTGCGAAGTGCGAAGTGCGAAGTGCGAAGTGCGAAGTGCGAAGTGCGAAGTGCGAAGTGCGAAGTGCGAAGTGCGAAGTGCGAAGTGCGAAGTGCGAAGTGCGAAGTGCGAAGTGCGATGTGCGAAGTGCGAAGTGCGAAGTGCGAAGTGCGAAGTGCGAAGTGCGAAGTGCGAAGTGCGAAGTGCGAAGTGCGAAGTGCGAAGTGCGAAGTGCGAAGTGCGAAGTGCGAAGTGCGAAGTGCGAAGTGCGAAGTGCGAAGTGCGAAGTGCGAAGTGCGAAGTGCGAAGTGCGAAGTGCGAAGTGCGAAGTGCGAAGTGCGAAGTGCGAAGTGCGAAGTGCGAAGTGCGAAGTGCGAAGTGCGAAGTGCGAAGTGCGAAGTGCGAAGTGCGAAGTGCGAAGTGCGAAGTGCGAAGTGCGAAGTGCGAAGTGCGAAGTGCGAAGTGCGAAGTGCGAACTGCGAAGTGCGAAGTGCGAAGTGCGAAGTGCGAAGTGCGAAGTGCGAAGTGCGAAGTGCGAAGTGCGAAGTGCGAAGTGCGAAGTGCGAAGTGCGAAGTGCGAAGTGCGAAGTGCGAAGTGCGAAGTGCGAAGTGCGAAGTGCGAATTGCGAAGTGCGAAGTGCGATGTGCGATGTGCGATGTGCGAAGTGGGAAGTGGGAAGTGTGAAGTGTGAAGTGTGAAGAGTGAAGAGTGAAGAGTGAAGTGTGAAGTGTGAAGTGTGAAGTGTGAAGTGTGAAGTGTGAAGTGTGAAGTGAGAAGTGTGAAGTGTGAAGTGTGAAGTGTGAAGTGTGAAGTGTGCAGTGTGAAGTGTGAAGTGTGAAGTGTGAAGTGTGAAGTGTGAAGTGTGAAGTGTGAAGAGTGAAGTGTGAAGTGTGAAGTGTGAAGTGTGAAGTGTGAAGTGTGAAGTGTGAAGTGTGAAGTGTGAAGTGTGAAGTGGGAAGTGGGAAGTGGGAAGTGTGAAGTGTGAAGTGTGAAGTGTGAAGTGTGAAGTGTGAAGTGTGAAGTGTGAAGTGTGAAGTGTGAAGTGTGAAGTGTGAAGTGTGAAGTGTGAAGTGTGCAGTGTGAAGTGTGCAGTGTGCAGTGTGCAGTGTGCAGTGTGCAGTGTGCAGTGTGCAGTGTGCAGTGTGCAGTGTGAAGTGTGAAGTGTGAAGTGTGAAGTGTGAAGTGTGAAGTGTGAAGTGTGAAGTGTGAAGTGTGAAGTGTGAAGTGTGAAGTGTGAAGTGTGAAGTGTGAAGTGTGAAGTGTGAAGTGTGAAGAGTGAAGTGTGAAGTGTGAATTGTGAAGTGTGAAGTGTGAAGTGTGAAGTGTGAAGTGTGAAGTGTGAAGTGTGAAGTGTGAAGTGTGAAGTGTGAAGTGTGAAGTGGGAAGTGGGAAGTGTGAAGTGTGAAGTGTGAAGTGTGAAGTGTGAAGTGTGAAGTGTGAAGTGTGAAGTGTGAAGTGTGAAGTGTGAAGTGTGCAGTGTGAAGTGTGCAGTGTGCAGTGTGAAGTGTGAAGTGTGAAGTGTGAAGTGTGAAGTGTGAAGTGTGAAGTGTGAAGTGTGAAGTGTGAAGTGTGAAGTGTGAAGTGTGAAGTGTGAAGTGTGAAGTGTGAAGTGTGAAGTGTGAAGTGTGAAGTGTGAAGTGTGAAGTGTGAAGTGTGCAGTGTGCAGTGTGAAGTGTGAAGTGTGAAGTGTGAAGTGCGAAGTGCGAAGTGCGAAGTGCGAAGTGCGAATTGCGAAGTGCGAAGAGCGAAGTGCGAAGAGCGAAGTGCGAAGTGCGAAGTGCGAAGTGCGAAGTGCGAAGTGCGAAGTGCGAAGTGCGAAGTGCGAAGTGCGAAGTGCGAAGTGCGAAGTGCGAAGTGCGAAGTGCGAAGTGCGAAGTGCGAAGTGCGAAGTGCGAAGTGCGAAGTGCGATGTGCGAAGTGCGAAGTGCGAAGTGCGAAGTGCGAAGTGCGAAGTGCGAAGTGCGAAGTGCGAAGTGCGAAGTGCGAAGTGCGAAGTGCGAAGTGCGAAGTGCGAAGTGCGAAGTGCGAAGTGCGAAGTGCGAAGTGCGAAGTGCGATGTGCGATGTGCGAAGTGCGAAGTGCGAAGTGCGAAGTGCGAAGTGCGAAGTGCGAAGTGCGAAGTGCGAAGTGCGAAGTGCGAAGTGCGAAGTGCGAAGTGCGAAGTGCGAAGTGCGAAGTGCGAAGTGCGAAGTGCGAAGTGCGAAGTGCGAAGTGCGAAGTGCGAACTGCGAACTGCGAAGTGCGAACTGCGAAGTGCGAAGTGCGAAGTGCGAAGTGCGAAGTGCGAAGTGCGAAGTGCGAAGTGCGAAGTGCGAAGTGCGAAGTGCGAAGTGCGAAGTGCGAAGTGCGAAGTGCGAAGTGCGAAGTGCGAAGTGCGAATTGCGAAGTGCGAAGTGCGATGTGCGATGTGCGATGTGCGAAGTGGGAAGTGGGAAGTGTGAAGTGTGAAGAGTGAAGAGTGAAGAGTGAAGTGTGAAGTGTGAAGTGTGAAGTGTGAAGTGTGAAGTGTGAAGTGTGAAGTGAGAAGTGTGAAGTGTGAAGTGTGAAGTGTGAAGTGTGAAGTGTGCAGTGTGAAGTGTGAAGTGTGAAGTGTGAAGTGTGAAGTGTGAAGTGTGAAGTGTGAAGTGTGAAGAGTGAAGTGTGAAGTGTGAATTGTGAAGTGTGAAGTGTGAAGTGTGAAGTGTGAAGTGTGAAGTGTGAAGTGTGAAGTGTGAAGTGTGAAGTGTGAAGTGTGAAGTGGGAAGTGGGAAGTGTGAAGTGTGAAGTGTGAAGTGTGAAGTGTGAAGTGTGAAGTGTGAAGTGTGAAGTGTGAAGTGTGAAGTGTGAAGTGTGAAGTGTGCAGTGTGAAGTGTGCAGTGTGCAGTGTGAAGTGTGAAGTGTGAAGTGTGAAGTGTGAAGTGTGAAGTGTGAAGTGTGAAGTGTGAAGTGTGAAGTGTGAAGTGTGAAGTGTGAAGTGTGAAGTGTGAAGTGTGAAGTGTGAAGTGTGAAGTGTGAAGTGTGAAGTGTGAAGTGTGCAGTGTGAAGTGTGAAGTGTGAAGTGTGAAGTGCGAAGTGCGAAGTGCGAAGTGCGAAGTGCGAATTGCGAAGTGCGAAGAGCGAAGTGCGAAGAGCGAAGTGCGAAGTGCGAAGTGCGAAGTGCGAAGTGCGAAGTGCGAAGTGCGAAGTGCGAAGTGCGAAGTGCGAAGTGCGAAGTGCGAAGTGCGAAGTGCGAAGTGCGAAGTGCGAAGTGCGAAGTGCGAAGTGCGAAGTGCGATGTGCGAAGTGCGAAGTGCGAAGTGCGAAGTGCGAAGTGCGAAGTGCGAAGTGCGAAGTGCGAAGTGCGAAGTGCGAAGTGCGAAGTGCGAAGTGCGAAGTGCGAAGTGCGAAGTGCGAAGTGCGAAGTGCGAAGTGCGAAGTGCGAAGTGCGAAGTGCGAAGTGCGAAGTGCGAAGTGCGAAGTGCGAAGTGCGAAGTGCGAAGTGCGAAGTGCGAAGTGCGAAGTGCGAAGTGCGAAGTGCGAAGTGCGAAGTGCGAAGTGCGAAGTGCGAAGTGCGAAGTGCGAAGTGCGAAGTGCGAAGTGCGAAGTGCGAAGTGCGAAGTGCGATGTGCGAAGTGCGAAGTGCGAAGTGCGAAGTGCGAAGTGCGAAGTGCGAAGTGCGAAGTGCGAAGTGCGAAGTGCGAAGTGCGAAGTGCGAAGTGCGAAGTGCGAAGTGCGAAGTGCGAAGTGCGAAGTGCGAAGTGCGAAGTGCGAAGTGCGAAGTGCGAAGTGCGAAGTGCGAACTGCGAAGTGCGAAGTGCGAAGTGCGAAGTGCGAAGTGCGAAGTGCGAAGTGCGAAGTGCGAAGTGCGAAGTGCGAAGTGCGAAGTGCGAAGTGCGAAGTGCGAAGTGCGAAGTGCGAAGTGCGAAGTGCGAAGTGCGAAGTGCGAAGTGCGAATTGCGAAGTGCGATGTGCGATGTGCGATGTGCGATGTGCGAAGTGGGAAGTGGGAAGTGTGAAGTGTGAAGAGTGAAGAGTGAAGAGTGAAGTGTGAAGTGTGAAGTGTGAAGTGTGAAGTGTGAAGTGTGAAGTGTGAAGTGAGAAGTGTGAAGTGTGAAGTGTGAAGTGTGAAGTGTGAAGTGTGCAGTGTGAAGTGTGAAGTGTGAAGTGTGAAGTGTGAAGTGTGAAGTGTGAAGTGTGAAGAGTGAAGTGTGAAGTGTGAAGTGTGAAGTGTGAAGTGTGAAGTGTGAAGTGTGAAGTGTGAAGTGTGAAGTGGGAAGTGGGAAGTGGGAAGTGTGAAGTGTGAAGTGTGAAGTGTGAAGTGTGAAGTGTGAAGTGTGAAGTGTGAAGTGTGAAGTGTGAAGTGTGAAGTGTGAAGTGTGAAGTGTGAAGTGTGAAGTGTGAAGTGTGCAGTGTGAAGTGTGCAGTGTGCAGTGTGCAGTGTGCAGTGTGCAGTGTGCAGTGTGCAGTGTGCAGTGTGCAGTGTGAAGTGTGAAGTGTGAAGTGTGAAGTGTGAAGTGTGAAGTGTGAAGTGTGAAGTGTGAAGTGTGAAGTGTGAAGTGTGAAGTGTGAAGTGTGAAGTGTGAAGTGTGAAGTGTGAAGTGTGAAGAGTGAAGTGTGAAGTGTGAATTGTGAAGTGTGAAGTGTGAAGTGTGAAGTGTGAAGTGTGAAGTGTGAAGTGTGAAGTGTGAAGTGTGAAGTGTGAAGTGTGAAGTGGGAAGTGGGAAGTGGGAAGTGTGAAGTGTGAAGTGTGAAGTGTGAAGTGTGAAGTGTGAAGTGTGAAGTGTGAAGTGTGAAGTGTGAAGTGTGAAGTGTGCAGTGTGAAGTGTGCAGTGTGCAGTGTGAAGTGTGAAGTGTGAAGTGTGAAGTGTGAAGTGTGAAGTGTGAAGTGTGAAGTGTGAAGTGTGAAGTGTGAAGTGTGAAGTGTGAAGTGTGAAGTGTGAAGTGTGAAGTGTGAAGTGTGAAGTGTGAAGTGTGAAGTGTGAAGTGTGAAGTGTGAAGTGTGAAGTGTGAAGTGTGAAGTGTGAAGTGTGAAGTGTGAAGTGTGAAGTGTGAAGTGTGAAGTGTGAAGTGTGAAGTGGGAAGTGGGAAGTGGGAAGTGTGAAGTGTGAAGTGTGAAGTGTGAAGTGTGAAGTGTGAAGTGTGAAGTGTGAAGTGTGAAGTGTGAAGTGTGAAGTGTGAAGTGTGAAGTGCGAAGTGCGAAGTGCGAAGTGCGAAGTGCGAAGTGCGAAGTGCGAAGTGCGAAGTGCGAAGTGCGAAGTGCGAAGTGCGAAGTGCGAAGAGCGAAGTGCGAAGAGCGAAGTGCGAAGTGCGAAGTGCGAAGTGCGAAGTGCGAAGTGCGAAGTGCGAAGTGCGAAGTGCGAAGTGCGAAGTGCGAAGTGCGAAGTGCGAAGTGCGAAGTGCGAAGTGCGAAGTGCGATGTGCGAAGTGCGAAGTGCGAAGTGCGAAGTGCGAAGTGCGAAGTGCGAAGTGCGAAGTGCGAAGTGCGAAGTGCGAAGTGCGAAGTGCGAAGTGCGAAGTGCGAAGTGCGAAGTGCGAAGTGCGAAGTGCGAAGTGCGAAGTGCGAAGTGCGAAGTGCGAAGTGCGAAGTGCGAAGTTCGAAGTGCGAAGTGCGAAGTGCGAAGTGCGAAGTGCGAAGTGCGAAGTGCGAAGTGCGAAGTGCGAAGTGCGAAGTGCGAAGTGCGAAGTGCGAAGTGCGAAGTGTGCAGTGCGAAGTGCGAAGTGCGAAGTGCGAAGTGCGAAGTGCGAAGTGCGAAGTGCGAAGAGCGAAGTGCGAAGTGCGAAGTGCGAAGTGCGAAGTGCGAAGTGCGAAGTGCGAAGTGGGAAGTGGGAAGTGGGAAGTGTGATGTGTGAAGTGTGAAGTGTGAAGTGTGAAGTGTGAAGTGTGAAGTGTGAAGTGTGAAGTGTGAAGTGTGAAGTGTGCAGTGTGCAGTGTGCAGTGTGAAGTGTGAAGTGTGAAGTGTGAAGTGTGAAGTGTGAAGTGTGAAGTGTGAAGTGTGAAGTGTGAAGTGTGAAGTGTGAAGTGTGAAGTGTGAAGTGTGAAGTGTGAAGTGTGAAGTGTGAAGTGTGAAGTGTGAAGTGTGAAGTGTGAAGTGTGAAGTGTGAAGTGTGAAGTGTGAAGTGTGAAGTGTGAAGTGTGAAGTGTGAAGTGTGAAGTGTGAAGTGGGAAGTGGGAAGTGGGAAGTGGGAAGTGTGAAGTGTGAAGTGTGAAGTGTGAAGTGTGAAGTGTGAAGTGTGAAGTGTGAAGTGTGAAGTGTGAAGTGTGAAGTGTGAAGTGTGAAGTGCGAAGTGCGAAGTGCGAAGTGCGAAGTGCGAAGTGCGAAGTGCGAAGTGCGAAGTGCGAAGTGCGAAGTGCGAAGTGCGAAGTGCGAAGAGCGAAGTGCGAAGAGCGAAGTGCGAAGTGCGAAGTGCGAAGTGCGAAGTGCGAAGTGCGAAGTGCGAAGTGCGAAGTGCGAAGTGCGAAGTGCGAAGTGCGAAGTGCGAAGTGCGAAGTGCGATGTGCGAAGTGCGATGTGCGAAGTGCGAAGTGCGAAGTGCGAAGTGCGAAGTGCGAAGTGCGAAGTGCGAAGTGCGAAGTGCGAAGTGCGAAGTGCGAAGTGCGAAGTGCGAAGTGCGAAGTGCGAAGTGCGAAGTGCGAAGTGCGAAGTGCGAAGTGCGAAGTGCGAAGTGCGAAGTGCGAAGTGCGAAGTGCGAAGTGCGAAGTGCGAAGTGCGAAGTGCGAAGTGCGAAGTGCGAAGTGCGAAGTGCGAAGTGCGAAGTGCGAAGTGCGAAGTGTGCAGTGCGAAGTGCGAAGTGCGAAGTGCGAAGTGCGAAGTGCGAAGTGCGAAGTGCGAAGAGCGAAGTGCGAAGTGCGAAGTGCGAAGTGCGAAGTGCGAAGTGCGAAGTGCGAAGTGGGAAGTGGGAAGTGGGAAGTGTGATGTGTGAAGTGTGAAGTGTGAAGTGTGAAGTGTGAAGTGTGAAGTGTGAAGTGTGAAGTGTGAAGTGTGAAGTGTGCAGTGGGAAGTGCGAAGTGCGAAGTGCGAAGTAGGAAGTGCGAAGTGCGAAGTGCGAAGTGCGAAGTGCGAAGTGCGAAGTGCGAAGTGCGAAGTGCGAAGTGTGCAGTGCGAAGTGTGCAGTGCGAAGTGCGAAGTGCGAAGTGCGAAGTGCGAAGTGCGAAGTGCGAAGAGTGAAGTGCGAAGTGCGAAGTGCGAAGTGTGAAGTGTGAAGTGTGAAGTGTGAATTGGGAAGTGGGAAGTGGGAAGTGTGATGTGTGAAGTGTGAAGTGTGAAGTGTGAAGTGTGAAGTGTGAAGTGTGAAGTGTGAAGTGTGAAGTGTGAAGTGTGAAGTGTGAAGTGTGAAGTGTGAAGTGTGAAGTGTGCAGTGGGAAGTGCGAAGTGCGAAGTGCGAAGTGCGAAGTGCGAAGTGCGAAGTGCGGAGTGCGAAGTGCGAAGTGCGAAGTGCGAAGTGCGAAGTGCGAAGTGCGAAGTGCGAAGTGCGAAGTGCGAAGTGCGAAGTGCGAAGTGCGAAGTGCGAAGTGCGAAGTGCGAAGTGCGAAGTGCGAAGTGCGAAGTGCGAAGTGCGAAGTGCGAAGTGGGCAGTGCGAAGTGCGAAGTGGGCAGTGTGAAGTGGGCAGTGTGAAGTGTGAAGTGTGAAGTGTGAAGTGTGAAGTGTGAAGTGTGAAGTGTGAAGTGTGAAGAGTGAAGTGTGAAGTGCGAAGTGCGAAGTGCGAAGTGCGAAGTGCGAAGTGCGAAGTGCGAAGTGCGAAGTGCGAAGTGCGAAGTGCGAAGTGCGAAGTGCGAAGTGCGAAGTGCGAAGTGCGAAGTGCGAAGTGCGAAGTGCGAAGTGCGAAGTGCGAAGTGCGAAGTGCGAAGTGCGAAGTGCGAAGTGCGAAGTGCGAAGTGCGAAGTGCGAAGTGCGAAGTGCGAAGTGCGAAGTGCGAAGTGCGAAGTGTGCAGTGCGAAGTGCGAAGTGCGAAGTGCGAAGTGCGAAGTGCGAAGTGCGAAGTGCGAAGAGCGAAGTGCGAAGTGCGAAGTGCGAAGTGCGAAGTGCGAAGTGCGAAGTGCGAAGTGCGAAGTGGGAAGTGGGAAGTGGGAAGTGTGATGTGTGAAGTGTGAAGTGTGAAGTGTGAAGTGTGAAGTGTGAAGTGTGAAGTGTGAAGTGTGAAGTGTGAAGTGTGAAGTGTGCAGTGGGAAGTGCGAAGTGCGAAGTGCGAAGTGCGAAGTGCGAAGTGCGAAGTGCGAAGTGCGAAGTAGGAAGTGCGAAGTGCGAAGTGCGAAGTGCGAAGTGCGAAGTGCGAAGTGCGAAGTGCGAAGTGCGAAGTGTGCAGTGCGAAGTGTGCAGTGCGAAGTGCGAAGTGCGAAGTGCGAAGTGCGAAGTGCGAAGTGCGAAGAGTGAAGTGCGAAGTGCGAAGTGTGAAGTGTGAAGTGTGAAGTGTGAAGTGGGAAGTGGGAAGTGGGAAGTGTGATGTGTGAAGTGTGAAGTGTGAAGTGTGAAGTGTGAAGTGTAAAGTGTGAAGTGTGAAGTGTGAAGTGTGAAGTGTGAAGTGTGAAGTGTGAAGTGTGCAGTGGGAAGTGCGAAGGGCAAAGTGCGAAGTGCGAAGTGCGAAGTGCGAAGTGCGAAGTGCGAAGTGCAAAGTGCGAAGTGCGAAGTGCGAAGTGCGAAGTGCGAAGTGCGAAGTGCGAAGTGCGAAGTGCGAAGTGCGAAGTGCGAAGTGCGAAGTGCGAAGTGCGAAGTGGGCAGTGCGAAGTGCGAAGTGGGCAGTGTGAAGTGGGCAGTGTGAAGTGTGAAGTGTGAAGTGTGAAGTGTGAAGTGTGAAGTGTGAAGAGTGAAGTGTGAAGTGTGAAGTGTGAAGTGTGATGTGTGAAGTGTGATGTGGGAAGTGTGAAGTGTGAAGTGTGAAGTGTGAAGTGTGAAGTGTGAAGTGTGAAGTGTGAAGTGTAAAGTGTGAAGTGTGAAGTGTAAAGTGCGAAGTGCGAAGTGCGAAGTGCGAAGTGCGAAGTGCGAAGTGCGAAGTGCGAAGTGTGAAGTGTGAAGTGTGCAGTGTGCAGTGTGAAGTGTGAAGTGTGAAGTGTGAAGTGCGAAGTGCGAAGTGCGAAGTGCGAAGTGCGAATTGCGAAGTGCGAAGAGCGAAGTGCGAAGAGCGAAGTGCGAAGTGCGAAGTGCGAAGTGCGAAGTGCGAAGTGCGAAGTGCGAACTGCGAAGTGCGAAGTGCGAAGTGCGAAGTGCGAAGTGCGAAGTGCGAAGTGCGAAGTGCGAAGTGCGAAGTGCGATGTGCGATGTGCGATGTGCGAAGTGCGATGTGCGAAGTGCGAAGTGCGAAGTGCGAAGTGCGAAGTGCGAAGTGCGAAGTGCGAAGTGCGAAGTGCGAAGTGCGAAGTGCGAAGTGCGAAGTGCGAAGTGCGATGTGCGATGTGCGATGTGCGAAGTGGGAAGTGGGAAGTGTGAAGTGTGAAGAGTGAAGAGTGAAGTGTGAAGTGTGAAGTGTGAAGTGTGAAGTGTGAAGTGTGAAGTGTGAAGTGAGAAGTGTGAAGTGTGAAGTGTGAAGTGTGAAGTGTGAAGTGTGAAGTGTGAAGAGTGAAGTGTGAAGTGTGAAGTGTGAAGTGTGAAGTGTGAAGTGTGAAGTGTGAAGTGTGAAGTGTGAAGTGTGAAGTGGGAAGTGGGAAGTGGGAAGTGTGAAGTGTGAAGTGTGAAGTGTGAAGTGTGAAGTGTGAAGTGTGAAGTGTGAAGTGTGAAGTGTGAAGTGTGAAGTGTGAAGTGTGAAGTGTGAAGTGTGAAGTGTGAAGTGTGCAGTGTGAAGTGTGCAGTGTGCAGTGTGCAGTGTGCAGTGTGCAGTGTGCAGTGTGCAGTGTGCAGTGTGAAGTGTGAAGTGTGAAGTGTGAAGTGTGAAGTGTGAAGTGTGAAGTGTGAAGTGTGAAGTGTGAAGTGTGAAGTGTGAAGTGTGAAGTGTGAAGTGTGAAGTGTGAAGTGTGAAGTGTGAAGTGTGAAGTGTGAAGTGTGAAGTGTGAAGAGTGAAGTGTGAAGTGTGAATTGTGAAGTGTGAAGTGTGAAGTGTGAAGTGTGAAGTGTGAAGTGTGAAGTGTGAAGTGTGAAGTGTGAAGTGTGAAGTGTGAAGTGTGAAGTGGGAAGTGGGAAGTGTGAAGTGTGAAGTGTGAAGTGTGAAGTGTGAAGTGTGAAGTGTGAAGTGTGAAGTGTGAAGTGTGAAGTGTGAAGTGTGAAGTGTGCAGTGTGCAGTGTGAAGTGTGAAGTGTGAAGTGTGAAGTGTGAAGTGTGAAGTGTGAAGTGTGAAGTGTGAAGTGTGAAGTGTGAAGTGTGAAGTGTGAAGTGTGAAGTGTGAAGTGTGAAGTGTGAAGTGTGAAGTGTGAAGTGTGAAGTGTGAAGTGTGAAGTGTGAAGTGTGAAGTGTGAAGTGTGAAGTGTGAAGTGTGAAGTGTGAAGTGTGAAGTGTGAAGTGTGAAGTGTGAAGTGTGAAGTGTGAAGTGGGAAGTGGGAAGTGGGAAGTGGGAAGTGTGAAGTGTGAAGTGTGAAGTGTGAAGTGTGAAGTGTGAAGTGTGAAGTGTGAAGTGTGAAGTGTGAAGTGTGAAGTGTGAAGTGGGAAGTGGGAAGTGTGAAGTGTGAAGTGTGAAGTGTGAAGTGTGAAGTGTGAAGTGTGAAGTGTGAAGTGCGAAGTGCGAAGTGCGAAGTGCGAAGTGCGAAGTGCGAAGTGCGAAGTGCGAAGTGCGAAGTGCGAAGTGCGAAGTGCGAAGTGCGAAGTGCGAAGAGCGATGAGCGAAAAGCGAAGTGCGAAGTGCGAAGTGCGGAGTGCGATGTGTGAAGTGTGAAGTGTGAAGTGCGAAGTGCGAAGTGCGAAGTGCGAAGTGCGAAGTGCGAAGTGCGAAGTGGGAAGTGGGAAGTGTGAAGTGTGAAGTGTGAAGTGTGAAGTGTGAAGTGTGAAGTGTGAAGTGTGAAGTGTGAAGTGTGAAGTGTGAAGTGTGAAGTGTGAAGTGTGAAGTGTGAAGTGTGAAGTGTGAAGTGTGAAGTGTGAAGTGTGAAGTGTGAAGTGTGAAGTGTGAAGTGGGAAGTGGGAAGTGTGAAGTGTGAAGTGTGAAGTGTGAAGTGTGAAGTGTGAAGTGTGAAGTGTGAAGTGTGAAGTGTGAAGTGTGAAGTGTGAAGTGTGAAGTGTGAAGTGTGCAGTGTGCAGTGTGAAGTGTGAAGTGTGAAGTGTGAAGTGTGAAGTGTGAAGTGTGAAGTGTGAAGTGTGAAGTGTGAAGTGTGAAGTGTGAAGTGTGAAGTGTGAAGTGTGAAGTGTGAAGTGTGAAGTGTGAAGTGTGAAGTGTGAAGTGTGAAGTGTGAAGTGTGAAGTGTGAAGTGTGAAGTGTGAAGTGTGAAGTGTGAAGTGTGAAGTGTGAAGTGTGAAGTGTGAAGTGTGAAGTGTGAAGTGTGAAGTGTGAAGTGCGAAGTGCGAAGTGTGAAGTGTGAAGTGTGAAGTGTGAAGTGGGAAGTGGGAAGTGGGAAGTGTGATGTGTGAAGTGTGAAGTGTGAAGTGTGAAGTGTGAAGTGTGAAGTGTGAAGTGTGAAGTGTGAAGAGTGAAGTGTGAAGTGTGAAGTGTGAAGTGTGCAGTGGGAAGTGCGAAGGGCAAAGTGCGAAGTGCGAAGTGCGAAGTGCGAAGTGCGAAGTGCGAAGTGCGAAGTGCGGAGTGCCATGTGTGAAGTGTGAAGTGTGAAGTGCGAAGTGCGAAGTGCGAAGTGCGAAGTGCGAAGTGCGAAGTGCGAAGTGCGAAGTGGGAAGTGGGAAGTGTGAAGTGTGAAGTGTGAAGTGTGAAGTGTGAAGTGTGAAGTGTGAAGTGTGAAGTGTGAAGTGTGAAGTGTGAAGTGTGAAGTGTGAAGTGTGAAGTGTGAAGTGTGAAGTGTGAAGTGTGAAGTGTGAAGTGTGAAGTGTGAAGTGTGAAGTGTGAAGTGTGAAGTGTGAAGTGTGAAGTGTGAAGTGTGTAGTGTGAAGTGTGAAGTGCGAAGTGCGAAGTGCGAAGTGCGATGTGCGAAGTGCGAAGTGCGAAGTGCGAAGTGCGAAGTGCGATGTGCGAAGAGTGAAGTGCGAAGTGCGAAGTGCGAAGTGCGAAGTGCGAAGTGCGAAGTGCGAAGTGTGAAGGGTGAAGTGTGAAGAGTGAAGTGTGAAGTGTGAAGTGTGAAGTGTGAAGTGTGAAGTGTGAAGTGTGCAGTGTGAAGTGTGAAGTGTGAAGTGTAAAGTGTGAAGTGTGAAGTGTGAAGTGTGAAGTGTGAAGTCTGAAGTGTGAAGTGTGAAGTGTGAAGTGTGAAGTGTGAAGTGAGAAGTGAGAAGTGTGAAGTGTGAAGTGTGAAGTGTGAAGTGTGATGTGTGAAGTGTGAAGTGTGAAGTGTGAAGTGCGAAGTGCGAAGTGCGAAGTGCGAAGTGCGAAGTGCGAAGTGCGAAGTGCGAAGTGCGAAGTGCGAAGTGCGAAGTGCGAAATGCGAAGTGCGAAGTGCGAAGTGCGAAGTGCGAAGTTCGAAGTGCGAAGTGCGAAGTGTGATGTGCGAAGAGTGAAGTGGGAAGTGTGAAGTGTGAATTGTGAAGTGTGAAGGGTGAAGTGTGAAGTGTGAAGTGTGAAGTGTGAAGTGTGATGTGTGAAGTGTGAAGTGTGAAGTGTGAAGTGTGAAGTGTGAAGTGTGAAGTGTGAAGTGTGAAGTGTGAAGTGTGAAGTGTGAAGTGTGAAGTGTGAAGTGTGAAGTGTGAAGTGTGAAGTGTGAAGTGTGAAGTGTGAAGTGTGAAGTGTGAAGTGGGAAGTGTGAAGTGGGAAGTGGGAAGTGCGAAGTGCGAAGTGCGAAGTGCGAAGTGCGAAGTGCGAAGTGCGAAGTGCGAAGTGCGAAGTGCGAAGTGCGAAGTGCGAAGTGCGAAGTGCGAAGTGCGAAGTGCGAAGTGCGAAGTGCGAAGTGCGAAGTGCGAAGTGCGAATTGCGAAGTGCGAAGTGCGAAGTGCGAAGTGCGAAGTGCGAATTGCGAAGTGCGAAGTGCGAAGTGCGAAGTGCGAAGTGCGAAGTGCGAAGTGCGAAGTGCGAAGTGCGAAGTGCGAAGTGCGAAGTGCGAAGTGCGAAGTGTGATGTGCGAAGTGCGAAGTGCGAAGTGCGAAGTGCGAAGTGCGAAGTGCGATGTGCGAAGTGCGAAGTGCGAAGTGCGAAGTGCGAAGTGCGAAGTGCGAAGTGCGAAGTGCGAAGTGCGAAGTGCGAAGTGCGAAGTGCGAAGTGCGAAGTGCGAAGTGCGAAGTGCGAAGTGCGAAGTGCGAAGTGCGAAGTGCGAAGTGCGAAGTGCGAAGTGCGAAGTGCGAAGTGCGAAGTGCGAAGTGCGAAGTGCGAAGTGCGAAGTGCGAAGTGCGAAGTGCGAAGTGCGAAGTGCGAAGTGCGAAGTGCGAAGTGCGAAGTGCGAAGTGCGAAGTGCGAAGTGCGAAGTGCGAAGTGCGAAGTGCGAAGTGCGAAGTGCGAAGTGCGAAGTGCGAAGTATGAAGTGCGAAGTGCGAAGTGCGAAGTGTGATGTGCGAAGTGCGAAGTGCGAAGTGCGAAGTGCGAAGTGCGAAGTGCGAAGTGCGAAGTGCGAAGTGCGAAGTGCGAAGTGCGAAGTGTGAAGTGCGAAGTGCGAAGTGCGAAGTGCGAAGTGTGAAGTGCGAAGTGTGAAGTGTGAAGTGTGAAGTGAGAAGTGTGAAGTGTGAAGTGTGAAGTGTGAAGTGTGAAGTGTGAAGTGTGAAGTGTGAAGTGTGATGTGTGAAGTGTGAAGTGTGAAGTGTGATGTGTGAAGTGTGAAGTGTGAAGTGTGAAGTGTGAAGTGTGCAGTGTGAAGTGTGAAGTGTGAAGTGTGAAGTGTGAAGTGTGAAGTGTGATGTGTGAAGTGTGAAGTGTGAAGTCTGATGTGTGAAGTGTGAAGTGCGAAGTGCGAAGTGCGAAGTGCGAAGTGCGAAGTGCGAAGTGCGAAGTGCGAAGTGCGAAGTGCGAAGTGCGAAGTGCGCAGTGCGATGTGCGATGTGCGATGTGCGATGTGCGATGTGCGATGTGCGATGTGCGATGTGCGAAGTGCGAAGTGCGAAGTGCGAAGTGCGAAGTGCGAAGTGCGAAGTGCGAAGTGCGAAGTGCGAAGTGCGAAGTGCGAAGTGCGAAGTGCGAAGTCCGAAGTGCGAAGTGCGAAGTGCGAAGTGCGAAGTGCGAAGTGCGAAGTGCGAAGTGCGAAGTGCGATGTGCGAAGTGCGAAGTGCGAAGAGCGATGAGCGAAAAGCGAAGTGCGAAGTGCGAAGTGCGGAGTGCGATGTGTGAAGTGTGAAGTGTGAAGTGCGAAGTGCGAAGTGCGAAGTGCGAAGTGCGAAGTGCGAAGTGCGAAGTGGGAAGTGGGAAGTGTGAAGTGCGAAGTGCGAAGTGCGAAGTGCGAAGTGCGAAGTGCGAAGTGCGAAGTGCGAAGTGCGAAGTGCGAAGTGCGAAGTGCGAAGTGCGAAGTGCGAAGTGCGAAGTGCGAAGTGCGAAGTGCGAAGTGCGAAGTGCGAAGTGCGAAGTGCGAAGTGCGAAGTGCGAAGTGCGAAGTGCGAAGTGCGAAGTGCGAAGTGCGAAGTGCGAAGAGCGAAGTGCGAAGTGCGAAGTGCGAAGTGCGAAGTGCGAATTGCGAAGTGCGAAGTGCGAAGTGCGAAGTGCGAAGTGCGAAGTGCGAAGTGCGAAGTGCGAAGTGCGAAGTGCGAAGTGCGAAGTGCGAAGTGCGAAGTGCGAAGTGCGAAGTGCGAAGTGCGAAGTGCGAAGTGCGCAGTGCGAAGTGCGAAGTGCGAAGTGCGAAGTGCGAAGTGCGAAGTGCGAAGTGCGAAGTGTGATGTGCGAAGTGCGAAGTGCGAAGTGCGAAGTGCGAAGTGCGAAGTGCGAAGTGCGAAGTGCGAAGTGCGAAGTGCGAAGTGCGAAGTGCGAAGTGCGAAGTGCGAAGTGCGAAGTGCGAAGTGCGAAGTGCGAAGTGCGAAGTGCGAAGTGCGAAGTGCGAAGTGCGAAGTGCGAAGTGCGAAGTGCGAAGTGCGAAGTGCGAAGTGCGAAGTGCGAAGTGCGAAGTGCGAAGTGCGAAGTGCGAAGTGCGAAGTGCGAAGTGCGAAGTGCGAAGTGTGATGTGCGAAGAGTGAAGTGGGAAGTGTGAAGTGTGAATTGTGAAGTGTGAAGGGTGAAGTGTGAAGTGTGAAGTGTGAAGTGTGAAGTGTGATGTGTGAAGTGTGAAGTGTGAAGTGTGAAGTGTGAAGTGTGAAGTGTGAAGTGTGAAGTGTGAAGTGTGAAGTGTGAAGTGTGAAGTGTGAAGTGTGAAGTGTGAAGTGTGAAGTGTGAAGTGGGAAGTGTGAAGTGGGAAGTGGGAAGTGCGAAGTGCGAAGTGCGAAGTGCGAAGTGCGAAGTGCGAAGTGCGAAGTGCGAAGTGCGAAGTGCGAAGTGCGAAGTGCGAAGAGTGAAGTGGGAAGTGTGAAGTGTGAAGTGTGAAGTGTGAAGTGTGAAGTGTGAAGGGTGAAGTGTGAAGTGTGAAGTGTGAAGTGTGATGTGTGAAGTGTGAAGTGTGAAGTGTGAAGTGTGAAGTGTGCAGTGTGAAGTGTGAAGTGTGAAGTGTGAAGTGTGAAGTGTGAAGTGTGATGTGTGAAGTGTGAAGTGTGAAGTGTGAAGTCTGATGTGTGAAGTGTGAAGTGCGAAGTGCGAAGTGCGAAGTGCGAAGTGCGAAGTGCGAAGTGCGAAGTGCGAAGTGCGAAGTGCGAAGTGCGAAGTGCGAAGTGCGAAGTGCGAAGTGCGCAGTGCGATGTGCGATGTGCGATGTGCGATGTGCGATGTGCGATGTGCGATGTGCGATGTGCGATGTGCGATGTGCGAAGTGCGATGTGCGATGTGCGAAGTGCGAAGTGCGAAGTGCGAAGTGCGAAGTGCGAAGTGCGAAGTGCGAAGTGCGAAGTGCGAAGTGCGAAGTGCGAAGTGCGAAGTGCGAAGTGCGAAGTGCGAAGTGCGAAGTGCGATGTGCGAAGTGCGAAGTGCGAAGAGCGATGAGCGAAAAGCGAAGTGCGAAGTGCGAAGTGCGGAGTGCGATGTGTGAAGTGTGAAGTGTGAAGTGTGAAGTGTGAAGTGCGAAGTGCGAAGTGCGAAGTGCGAAGTGCGAAGTGCGAAGTGCGAAGTGCGAAGTGGGAAGTGGGAAGTGGGAAGTGCGAAGTGCGAAGTGCCAAGTGCGAAGTGCGAAGTGCGAAGTGCGAAGTGCGAAGTGCGAAGTGCGAAGTGCGAAGTGCGAAGTGCGAAGTGCGAAGTGCGAAGTGCGAATTGCGAAGTGCGAAGTGCGAAGTGCGAAGTGCGAAGTGCGAAGTGCGAAGTGCGAAGTGTGAAGTGTGAAGTGTGAAGTGTGAAGTGTGAAGTGTGAAGTGTGAAGTGTGAAGTGTGAAGTGTGAAGTGTGAAGTGTGAAGTGTGAAGTGTGAAGTGTGAAGTGTGAAGTGTGAAGTGTGAAGTGTGAAGTGTGAAGTGTGAAGTGTGAAGTGTGAAGTCTGAAGTGTGAAGTCTGAAGTGTGAAGTGTGAAGTGTGAAGTGAGAAGTGAGAAGTGTGAAGTGTGAAGTGTGAAGTGTGAAGTGTGAAGTGTGAAGTGTGAAGTGTGAAGTGCGAAGTGTGAAGTGCGAAGTGTCAAGTGCGAAGTGCGAAGTGCGAAGTGCGAAGTGCGAAGTGCGAAGTGCGAAGTGCGAAGTGCGAAGTGCGAAGTGCGAAGTGCGAAGTGCGAAGTGCGAAGTGCGAAGTGCGAAGTGCGAAGTGCGAAGTGCGAAGTGCGAAGTGCGAAGTGCGAATTGCGAAGTGCGAAGTGCGAAGTGCGAAGTGCGAAGTGCGAAGTGGGAAGTGGGAAGTGTGAAGTGTGAAGTGTGAAGTGTGAAGTGTGAAGTGTGAAGTGTGAAGTGTGCAGTGTGAAGTGTGCAGTGTGCAGTGTGAAGTGTGAAGTGTGAAGTGTGAAGTGTGAAGTGTGAAGTGTGAAGTGCGAAGTGCGAAGTGCGAAGTGCGAAGTGCGAAGTGCGAAGTGCGAAGAGCGAAGTGTGAAGAGCGAAGTGCGAAGTGCGAAGTGCGAAGTGCGAAGTGCGAAGTGCGAAGTGCGAAGTGCGAAGTGCGAATTGCGAAGTGCGAAGTGCGAAGTGCGAAGTGCGAAGTGCGAAGTGCGAAGTGCGAAGTGCGAAGTGCGAAGTGCGAAGTGCGAAGTGCGAAGTGCGAAGTGCGAAGTGCGAAGTGCGAAGTGCGAAGTGCGAAGTGCGAAGTGCGAAGTGCGAAGTGCGAAGTGCGAAGTGCGAAGTGCGAAGTGCGAAGTGCGAAGTGCGAAGTGCGAAGTGCGAAGTGCGAAGTGCGAAGTGCGAAGTGCGAAGTGCGAAGTGCGAAGTGCGAAGTGCGCAGTGCGAAGTGCGAAATGCGAAGTGCGAAGTGCGAAGTGCGAAGTGCGAAGTGCGAAGTGCGAAGTGCGAAGTGCGAAGTGCGAAGTGCGAAGTGCGATGTGCGAAGAGTGAAGTGCGAAGTGCGAAGTGCGAAGTGTGAAGTGTGAAGTGTGAAGTGTGAAGTGTGAAGTGTGAAGTGTGAAGTGTGAAGTGTGAAGTGTGAAGTGTGAAGTGTGAAGTGTGATGTGTGATGTGTGAAGTGTGAAGTGTGAAGTGTGAAGTGTGAAGTGTGAAGAGTGAAGAGTGAAGTGTGAAGTGTGAAGTGTGAAGTGTGAAGTGTGAAGTGTGAAGTGTGAAGTGTGCAGTGTGCAGTGTGCAGTGTGCAGTGTGCAGTGTGCAGTGTGCAGTGTGCACTGTGCAGTGTGAAGTGTGAAGTGTGAAGTGTGAAGTGTGAAGTGCGAAGTGCGAAGTGCGAAGTGCGAAGTGCGAAGTGCGAAGTGCGAAGTGCGAAGTGCGAAGTGCGAAGTGCGAAGTGCGAAGTGCGAAGTGCGAAGTGCGAAGTGCGAAGTGCGAAGTGCGAAGTGCGAAGTGCGAAGTGCGAAGTGCGAAGTGCGAAATGCGAAGTGCGAAGTGCGAAGTGCGAAGTGCGAAGTGCGAAGTGCGAATTGCGAAGTGCGAATTGCGAAGTGCGAAGTGCGAAGTGCGAAGTGCGAAGTGCGAAGTGCGAAGTGCGAAGTGCGAAGTGCGAAGTGCGAAGTGCGAAGTGCGAAGTGCGCAGTGCGAAGTGCGATGTGCGAAGTGCGAAGTGCGAAGTGCGATGTGCGAAGTGCGAAGTGCGAAGTGCGAAGTGCGAAGTGCGATGTGCGAAGAGTGAAGTGCGAAGTGCGAAGTGCGAAGTGCGAAGTGCGAAGTGCGAAGTGCGAAGTGCGAAGTGCGAAGTGCGAAGTGCGAAGTGCGAAGTGCGAAGTGCGAAGTGCGAAGTGGGAAGTGGGAAGTGTGAAGTGTGAAGTGTGAAGTGTGAAGTGTGAAGTGTGAAGTGTGAAGTGTGAAGTGTGCAGTGTGCAGTGTGAAGTGTGAAGTGTGCAGTGTGAAGTGTGAAGTGTGAAGTGTGAAGTGCGAAGTGCGAAGTGCGAAGTGCGAAGTGCGAAGTGCGAAGTGCGAAGTGCGAAGTGCGAAGTGCGAAGTGCGAAGTGCGAAGTGCGAAGTGCGAAGTGCGAAGTGCGAAGTGCGAAGTGCGAAGTGCGAAGTGCGAAGTGCGAAGTGCGAAGTGCGAAGTGCGAAGTGCGAAGTGCGAAGTGCGAAGTGCGAAGTGCGAAGTGCGAAGTGCGAAGTGCGAAGTGCGAAGTGCGAAGTGCGAAGTGCGAAGTGCGAAGTGCGAAGTGCGAAGTGCGAAGTGCGAAGTGCGAAGTGCGAAGTGCGCAGTGCGAAGTGCGAAGTGCGAAGTGCGAAGTGCGAAGTGCGAAGTGCGAATTGCGAAGTGCGAAGTGCGAAGTGCGAAGTGCGAAGTGCGAAGTGGGAAGTGGGAAGTGTGAAGTGTGAAGTGTGAAGTGTGAAGTGTGAAGTGTGAAGTGTGAAGTGTGCAGTGTGAAGTGTGCAGTGTGCAGTGTGAAGTGTGAAGTGTGAAGTGTGAAGTGTGAAGTGTGAAGTGTGAAGTGTGAAGTGTGAAGTGCGAAGTGCGAAGTGCGAAGTGCGAAGTGCGAAGTGCGAAGTGCGAAGAGCGAAGTGCGAAGAGCGAAGTGCGAAGTGCGAAGTGCGAAGTGCGAAGTGCGAAGTGCGAAGTGCGAAGTGCGAAGTGCGAATTGCGAAGTGCGAAGTGCGAAGTGCGAAGTGCGAAGTGCGAAGTGCGAAGTGCGAAGTGCGAAGTGCGAAGTGCGAAGTGCGAAGTGCGAAGTGCGAAGTGCGAAGTGCGAAGTGCGAAGTGCGAAGTGCGAAGTGCGAAGTGCGAAGTGCGAAGTGCGAAGTGCGAAGTGCGAAGTGCGAAGTGCGAAGTGCGAAGTGCGAAGTGCGAAGTGCGAAGTGCGAAGTGCGAAGTGCGAAGTGCGAAGTGCGAAGTGCGAAGTGCGAAGTGCGAAGTGCGAAGTGCGCAGTGCGAAGTGCGAAATGCGAAGTGCGAAGTGCGAAGTGCGAAGTGCGAAGTGCGAAGTGCGAAGTGCGAAGTGCGAAGTGCGAAGTGCGAAGTGCGATGTGCGAAGAGTGAAGTGCGAAGTGCGAAGTGCGAAGTGTGAAGTGTGAAGTGTGAAGTGTGAAGTGTGAAGTGTGAAGTGTGAAGTGTGAAGTGTGAAGTGTGAAGTGTGAAGTGTGAAGTGTGATGTGTGATGTGTGAAGTGTGAAGTGTGAAGTGTGAAGTGTGAAGTGTGAAGAGTGAAGAGTGAAGTGTGAAGTGTGAAGTGTGAAGTGTGAAGTGTGAAGTGTGAAGTGTGAAGTGTGCAGTGTGCAGTGTGCAGTGTGCAGTGTGCAGTGTGCAGTGTGCAGTGTGCACTGTGCAGTGTAAAGTGTGAAGTGTGAAGTGTGAAGTGTGAAGTGCGAAGTGCGAAGTGCGAAGTGCGAAGTGCGAAGTGCGAAGTGCGAAGTGCGAAGTGCGAAGTGCGAAGTGCGAAGTGCGAAGTGCGAAGTGCGAAGTGCGAAGTGCGAAGTGCGAAGTGCGAAGTGCGAAGTGCGAAGTGCGAAATGCGAAGTGCGAAGTGCGAAGTGCGAAGTGCGAAGTGCGAAGTGCGAATTGCGAAGTGCGAATTGCGAAGTGCGAAGTGCGAAGTGCGAAGTGCGAAGTGCGAAGTGCGAAGTGCGAAGTGCGAAGTGCGAAGTGCGAAGTGCGAAGTGCGAAGTGCGCAGTGCGAAGTGCGATGTGCGAAGTGCGAAGTGCGAAGTGCGATGTGCGAAGTGCGAAGTGCGAAGTGCGAAGTGCGAAGTGCGATGTGCGAAGAGTGAAGTGCGAAGTGCGAAGTGCGAAGTGCGAAGTGCGAAGTGCGAAGTGCGAAGTGCGAAGTGCGAAGTGCGAAGTGCGAAGTGCGAAGTGCGAAGTGCGAAGTGCGAAGTGGGAAGTGGGAAGTGTGAAGTGTGAAGTGTGAAGTGTGAAGTGTGAAGTGTGCAGTGTGCAGTGTGAAGTGTGAAGTGTGCAGTGTGAAGTGTGAAGTGTGAAGTGTGAAGTGTGAAGTGTGAAGTGCGAAGTGCGAAGTGCGAAGTGCGAAGTGCGAAGTGCGAAGTGCGAAGTGCGAAGTGCGAAGTGCGAAGTGCGAAGTGCGAAGTGCGAAGTGCGAAGTGCGAAGTGCGAAGTGCGAAGTGCGAAGTGCGAAGTGCGAAGTGCGAAGTGCGAAGTGCGAAGTGCGAAGTGCGAAGTGCGAAGTGCGAAGTGCGAAGTGCGAAGTGCGAAGTGCGAAGTGCGAAGTGCGAAGTGCGAAGTGCGAAGTGCGAAGTGCGAAGTGCGAAGTGCGAAGTGCGAAGTGCGAAGTGCGAAGTGCGCAGTGCGAAGTGCGAAGTGCGAAGTGCGAAGTGCGAAGTGCGAAGTGCGATGTGCGAAGTGCGAAGTGCGAAGTGCGAAGTGCGAAGTGCGATGTGCGAAGAGTGAAGTGCGAAGTGCGAAGTGCGAAGTGCGAAGTGCGAAGTGCGAAGTGCGAAGTGCGAAGTGCGAAGTGCGAAGTGCGAAGTGCGAAGTGCGCAGTGCGAAGTGCGAAGTGCGAAGTGCGAAGTGCGAAGTGCGAAGTGCGATGTGCGAAGTGTGATGTGTGATGTGTGAAGTGTGAAGTGTGAAGTGTGAAGAGTGAAGAGTGAAGTGTGAAGTGTGAAGTGTGAAGTGTGAAGTGTGAAGTGTGAAGTGTGAAGTGTGAAGTGTGAAGTGTGAAGTGCGAAGTGCGAAGTGCGAAGTGCGAAGTGCGAAGTGCGAAGTGCGAAGTGCGAAGAGCGAAGTGCGAAGAGCGAAGTGCGAAGTGCGAAGTGCGAAGTGCGAAGTGCGAAGTGCGAATTGCGAAGTGCGAAGTGCGAAGTGCGAAGTGCGAAGTGCGAAGTGCGAAGTGCGAATTGCGAAGTGCGAAGTGCGAAGTGCGAAGTGCGAAGTGCGAAGTGCGAAGTGCGAAGTGCGAAGTGCGAAGTGCGAAGTGCGAAGTGCGAAGTGCGAAGTGCGAAGTGCGAAGTGCGAAGTGCGAAGTGCGAAGTGCGAAGTGCGAAGTGCGCAGTGCGAAGTGCGAAGTGCGAAGTGCGAAGTGCGAAGTGCGAAGTGCGATGTGCGAAGTGCGAAGTGCGAAGTGCGAAGTGCGAAGTGCGATGTGCGCAGAGTGAAGTGCGAAGTGCGAAGTGCGAAGTGCGAAGTGCGAAGTGCGAAGTGGGAAGTGGGAAGTGTGAAGTGTGAAGTGTGAAGTGTGAAGTGTGAAGTGTGAAGTGTGAAGTGTGAAGTGTGAAGTGTGATGTGTGAAGTGTGATGTGTGATGTGTGAAGTGTGAAGTGTGAAGTGTGAAGAGTGAAGAGTGAAGTGTGAAGTGTGAAGTGTGAAGTGTGAAGTGTGAAGTGTGAAGTGTGAAGTGTGAAGTGCGAAGTGCGAAGTGCGAAGTGCGAAGTGCGAAGTGTGAAGTGCGAAGTGCGAAGAGCGAAGTGCGAAGTGCGAAGTGCGAAGTGCGAAGTGCGAAGTGCGAAGTGCGAAGTGCGAAGTGCGAAGTGCGAATTGCGAAGTGCGAAGTGCGAAGTGCGAAGTGCGAAGTGCGAAGTGCGAAGTGCGAAGTGCGAAGTGCGAAGTGCAAATTGCGAAGTGCGAAGTGCGAAGTGCGAAGTGCGAAGTGCGAAGTGCGAAGTGCGAAGTGCGAAGTGCGATGTGCGAAGTGCGAAGTGCGAAGTGCGAAGTGCGAAGTGCGAAGTGCGAAGTGCGAAGTGCGAAGTGCGAAGTGCGAAGTGCGAAGTGCGAAGTGCGAAGTGCGAAGTGCGAAGTGCGAAGTGCGAAGTGCGAAGTGCGAAGTGCGAAGTGCGAAGTGCGAAGTGCGAAGTGCGAAGTGCGAATTGCGAAGTGCGAAGTGCGAAGTGCGAAGTGCGAAGTGCGAAGTGCGAAGTGCGAAGTGCGAAGTGCGAAGTGCGAAGTGCGAAGTGCGAAGTGCGAAGTGCGAAGTGCGAAGTGCGAAGTGCGAAGTGCGAAGTGCGAATTGCGAAGTGCGAAGTGCGAAGTGCGAAGTGCGAAGTGCGAAGTGCGAAGTGCGAACTGCGAAGTGCGAAGTGCGAAGTGCGAAGTGCGAAGTGCGAAGTGCGAAGTGCGAAGTGAGAAGTGCGATGTGCGATGTGCGAAGTGCGAAGTGCGAAGTGCGAAGTGCGAAGTGCGAAGTGCGAAGTGCGAAGTGCGCAGTGCGAAGTGCGAAGTGCGAAGTGCGAAGTGCGAAGTGCGAAGTGCGATGTGCGAAGTGCGAAGTGCGAAGTGCGAAGTGCGAAGTGCGATGTGCGAAGAGTGAAGTGCGAAGTGCGAAGTGCGAAGTGCGAAGTGCGAAGTGCGAAGTGCGAAGTGCGAAGTGCGAAGTGCGAAGTGCGAAGTGCGAAGTGCGAAGTGCGAAGTGCGATGTGCGAAGTGCGAAGTGCGAAGTGCGAAGTGCGAAGTGCGATGTGCGAAGAGTGAAGTGCGAAGTGCGAAGTGCGAAGTGCGAAGTGCGAAGTGCGAAGTGCGAAGTGCGAAGTGCGAAGTGCGCAGTGCGAAGTGCGAAGTGCGAAGTGCGAAGTGCGAAGTGCGAAGTGCAAATTGCGAAGTGCGAAGTGCGAAGTGCGAAGTGCGAAGTGCGAAGTGCGAAGTGCGAAGTGCGATGTGCGAAGTGCGAAGTGCGAAGTGCGAAGTGCGAAGTGCGAAGTGCGAAGTGCGAAGTGCGAAGTGCGAAGTGCGAAGTGCGAAGTGCGAAGTGCGAAGTGCGAAGTGCGAAGTGCGAAGTGCGAAGTGCGAAGTGCGAAGTGCGAAGTGCGAAGTGCGAAGTGCGAAGTGCGAAGTGCGAAGTGCGAATTGCGAAGTGCGAAGTGCGAAGTGCGAAGTGCGAAGTGCGAAGTGCGAAGTGCGAAGTGCGAAGTGCGAAGTGCGAAGTGCGAAGTGCGAAGTGCGAAGTGCGAAGTGCGAAGTGCGAAGTGCGAAGTGCGAATTGCGAAGTGCGAAGTGCGAAGTGCGAAGTGCGAAGTGCGAAGTGCGAAGTGCGAACTGCGAAGTGCGAAGTGCGAAGTGCGAAGTGCGAAGTGCGAAGTGCGAAGTGAGAAGTGCGATGTGCGATGTGCGAAGTGCGAAGTGCGAAGTGCGAAGTGCGAAGTGCGAAGTGCGAAGTGCGAAGTGCGCAGTGCGAAGTGCGAAGTGCGAAGTGCGAAGTGCGAAGTGCGAAGTGCGATGTGCGAAGTGCGAAGTGCGAAGTGCGAAGTGCGAAGTGCGATGTGCGAAGAGTGAAGTGCGAAGTGCGAAGTGCGAAGTGCGAAGTGCGAAGTGCGAAGTGCGAAGTGCGAAGTGCGAAGTGCGCAGTGCGAAGTGCGAAGTGCGAAGTGCGAAGTGCGAAGTGCGAAGTGCGATGTGCGAAGTGTGATGTGTGATGTGTGAAGTGTGAAGTGTGAAGTGTGAAGAGTGAAGAGTGAAGTGTGAAGTGTGAAGTGTGAAGTGTGAAGTGTGAAGTGTGAAGTGTGAAGTGTGAAGTGTGAAGTGTGAAGTGCGAAGTGCGAAGTGCGAAGTGCGAAGTGCGAAGTGCGAAGTGCGAAGTGCGAAGAGCGAAGTGCGAAGAGCGAAGTGCGAAGTGCGAAGTGCGAAGTGCGAAGTGCGAAGTGCGAATTGCGAAGTGCGAAGTGCGAAGTGCGAAGTGCGAAGTGCGAAGTGCGAATTGCGAAGTGCGAAGTGCGAAGTGCGAAGTGCGAAGTGCGAAGTGCGAAGTGCGAAGTGCGAAGTGCGAAGTGCGAAGTGCGAAGTGCGAAGTGCGAAGTGCGAAGTGCGAAGTGCGCAGTGCGAAGTGCGAAGTGCGAAGTGCGAAGTGCGAAGTGCGAAGTGCGATGTGCGAAGTGCGAAGTGCGAAGTGCGAAGTGCGAAGTGCGATGTGCGCAGAGTGAAGTGCGAAGTGCGAAGTGCGAAGTGCGAAGTGCGAAGTGCGAAGTGCGAAGTGGGAAGTGGGAAGTGTGAAGTGTGAAGTGTGAAGTGTGAAGTGTGAAGTGTGAAGTGTGAAGTGTGAAGTGTGAAGTGTGATGTGTGAAGTGTGATGTGTGATGTGTGAAGTGTGAAGTGTGAAGTGTGAAGAGTGAAGAGTGAAGTGTGAAGTGTGAAGTGTGAAGTGTGAAGTGTGAAGTGTGAAGTGTGAAGTGTGAAGTGCGAAGTGCGAAGTGCGAAGTGCGAAGTGCGAAGTGTGAAGTGCGAAGTGCGAAGAGCGAAGTGCGAAGTGCGAAGTGCGAAGTGCGAAGTGCGAAGTGCGAAGTGCGAAGTGCGAAGTGCGAAGTGCGAATTGCGAAGTGCGAAGTGCGAAGTGCGAAGTGCGAAGTGCGAAGTGCGAAGTGCGAAGTGCGAAGTGCGAAGTGCGAAGTGCAAATTGCGAAGTGCGAAGTGCGAAGTGCGAAGTGCGAAGTGCGATGTGCGAAGTGCGAAGTGCGAAGTGCGAAGTGCGAAGTGCGAAGTGCGAAGTGCGAAGTGCGAAGTGCGAAGTGCGAAGTGCGAAGTGCGAAGTGCGAAGTGCGAAGTGCGAAGTGCGAAGTGCGAAGTGCGAAGTGCGAAGTGCGAAGTGCGAAGTGCGAAGTGCGAATTGCGAAGTGCGAAGTGCGAAGTGCGAAGTGCGAAGTGCGAAGTGCGAAGTGCGAAGTGCGAAGTGCGAAGTGCGAAGTGCGAAGTGCGAAGTGCGAAGTGCGAAGTGCGAAGTGCGAAGTGCGAAGTGCGAAGTGCGAAGTGCGAAGTGCGAAGTGCGAAGTGCGAAGTGCGAAGTGCGAAGTGCGAAGTGCGAAGTGCGAAGTGCGAAGTGCGAAGTGCGAAGTGCGAAGTGCGAAGTGCGAAGTGCGAAGTGCGAAGTGCGAAGTGCGAAGTGCGAAGTGCGAAGTGCGAAGTGCGAAGTGCGAAGTGCGAAGTGCGAAGTGCGAAGTGCGAAGTGCGCAGTGCGAAGTGCGAAGTGCGAAGTGCGAAGTGCGAAGTGCGAAGTGCGATGTGCGAAGTGCGAAGTGCGAAGTGCGAAGTGCGATGTGCGAAGTGTGATGTGTGATGTGTGAAGTGTGAAGTGTGAAGTGTGAAGAGTGAAGAGTGAAGTGTGAAGTGTGAAGTGTGAAGTGTGAAGTGTGAAGTGTGAAGTGTGAAGTGTGAAGTGTGAAGTGTGAAGTGCGAAGTGCGAAGTGCGAAGTGCGAAGTGCGAAGTGCGAAGTGCGAAGTGCGAAGAGCGAAGTGCGAAGAGCGAAGTGCGAAGTGCGAAGTGCGAAGTGCGAAGTGCGAAGTGCGAATTGCGAAGTGCGAAGTGCGAAGTGCGAAGTGCGAAGTGCGAAGTGCGAATTGCGAAGTGCGAAGTGCGAAGTGCGAAGTGCGAAGTGCGAAGTGCGAAGTGCGAAGTGCGAAGTGCGAAGTGCGAAGTGCGAAGTGCGAAGTGCGAAGTGCGAAGTGCGAAGTGCGAAGTGCGAAGTGCGAAGTGCGAAGTGCGAAGTGCGCAGTGCGAAGTGCGAAGTGCGAAGTGCGAAGTGCGAAGTGCGAAGTGCGAAGTGCGATGTGCGAAGTGCGAAGTGCGAAGTGCGAAGTGCGAAGTGCGATGTGCGCAGAGTGAAGTGCGAAGTGCGAAGTGCGAAGTGCGAAGTGCGAAGTGCGAAGTGCGAAGTGGGAAGTGGGAAGTGTGAAGTGTGAAGTGTGAAGTGTGAAGTGTGAAGTGTGAAGTGTGAAGTGTGAAGTGTGAAGTGTGATGTGTGAAGTGTGATGTGTGATGTGTGAAGTGTGAAGTGTGAAGTGTGAAGAGTGAAGAGTGAAGTGTGAAGTGTGAAGTGTGAAGTGTGAAGTGTGAAGTGTGAAGTGTGAAGTGTGAAGTGCGAAGTGCGAAGTGCGAAGTGCGAAGTGCGAAGTGTGAAGTGCGAAGTGCGAAGAGCGAAGTGCGAAGTGCGAAGTGCGAAGTGCGAAGTGCGAAGTGCGAAGTGCGAAGTGCGAAGTGCGAAGTGCGAATTGCGAAGTGCGAAGTGCGAAGTGCGAAGTGCGAAGTGCGAAGTGCGAAGTGCGAAGTGCGAAGTGCGAAGTGCGAAGTGCAAATTGCGAAGTGCGAAGTGCGAAGTGCGAAGTGCGAAGTGCGAAGTGCGAAGTGCGAAGTGCGAAGTGCGATGTGCGAAGTGCGAAGTGCGAAGTGCGAAGTGCGAAGTGCGAAGTGCGAAGTGCGAAGTGCGAAGTGCGAAGTGCGAAGTGCGAAGTGCGAAGTGCGAAGTGCGAAGTGCGAAGTGCGAAGTGCGAAGTGCGAAGTGCGAAGTGCGAAGTGCGAAGTGCGAAGTGCGAAGTGCGAAGTGCGAAGTGCGAAGTGCGAAGTGCGAAGTGCGAAGTGCGAAGTGCGAAGTGCGAAGTGCGAAGTGCGAAGTGCGAAGTGCGAAGTGCGAAGTGCGAAGTGCGAAGTGCGAAGTGCGAAGTGCGAAGTGCGAAGTGCGAAGTGCGAAGTGCGAAGTGCGAAGTGCGAAGTGCGAAGTGCGAAGTGCGAAGTGCGAAGTGCGAAGTGCGAAGTGCGAACTGCGAAGTGCGAAGTGCGAAGTGCGAAGTGCGAAGTGCGAAGTGCGAAGTGAGAAGTGCGATGTGCGATGTGCGAAGTGCGAAGTGCGAAGTGCGAAGTGCGAAGTGCGAAGTGCGAAGTGCGAAGTGCGCAGTGCGAAGTGCGAAGTGCGAAGTGCGAAGTGCGAAGTGCGAAGTGCGATGTGCGAAGTGCGAAGTGCGAAGTGCGAAGTGCGAAGTGCGATGTGCGAAGAGTGAAGTGCGAAGTGCGAAGTGCGAAGTGCGAAGTGCGAAGTGCGAAGTGCGAAGTGCGAAGTGCGAAGTGCGAAGTGCGAAGTGCGAAGTGCGCAGTGCGAAGTGCGAAGTGCGAAGTGCGAAGTGCGAAGTGCGAAGTGCGATGTGCGAAGTGTGATGTGTGATGTGTGAAGTGTGAAGTGTGAAGTGTGAAGAGTGAAGAGTGAAGTGTGAAGTGTGAAGTGTGAAGTGTGAAGTGTGAAGTGTGAAGTGTGAAGTGTGAAGTGTGAAGTGTGAAGTGCGAAGTGCGAAGTGCGAAGTGCGAAGTGCGAAGTGCGAAGTGCGAAGTGCGAAGAGCGAAGTGCGAAGAGCGAAGTGCGAAGTGCGAAGTGCGAAGTGCGAAGTGCGAAGTGCGAATTGCGAAGTGCGAAGTGCGAAGTGCGAAGTGCGAAGTGCGAAGTGCGAATTGCGAAGTGCGAAGTGCGAAGTGCGAAGTGCGAAGTGCGAAGTGCGAAGTGCGAAGTGCGAAGTGCGAAGTGCGAAGTGCGAAGTGCGAAGTGCGAAGTGCGAAGTGCGAAGTGCGAAGTGCGAAGTGCGAAGTGCGCAGTGCGAAGTGCGAAGTGCGAAGTGCGAAGTGCGAAGTGCGAAGTGCGATGTGCGAAGTGCGAAGTGCGAAGTGCGAAGTGCGAAGTGCGATGTGCGCAGAGTGAAGTGCGAAGTGCGAAGTGCGAAGTGCGAAGTGCGAAGTGCGAAGTGCGAAGTGGGAAGTGGGAAGTGTGAAGTGTGAAGTGTGAAGTGTGATGTGTGAAGTGTGAAGTGTGAAGTGTGAAGTGTGAAGTGTGATGTGTGAAGTGTGATGTGTGATGTGTGAAGTGTGAAGTGTGAAGTGTGAAGAGTGAAGAGTGAAGTGTGAAGTGTGAAGTGTGAAGTGTGAAGTGTGAAGTGTGAAGTGTGAAGTGTGAAGTGCGAAGTGCGAAGTGCGAAGTGCGAAGTGCGAAGTGTGAAGTGCGAAGTGCGAAGAGCGAAGTGCGAAGTGCGAAGTGCGAAGTGCGAAGTGCGAAGTGCGAAGTGCGAAGTGCGAAGTGCGAAGTGCGAATTGCGAAGTGCGAAGTGCGAAGTGCGAAGTGCGAAGTGCGAAGTGCGAAGTGCGAAGTGCGAAGTGCGAAGTGCGAAGTGCAAATTGCGAAGTGCGAAGTGCGAAGTGCGAAGTGCGAAGTGCGAAGTGCGAAGTGCGAAGTGCGATGTGCGAAGTGCGAAGTGCGAAGTGCGAAGTGCGAAGTGCGAAGTGCGAAGTGCGAAGTGCGAAGTGCGAAGTGCGAAGTGCGAAGTGCGAAGTGCGAAGTGCGAAGTGCGAAGTGCGAAGTGCGAAGTGCGAAGTGCGAAGTGCGAAGTGCGAAGTGCGAAGTGCGAAGTGCGAAGTGCGAATTGCGAAGTGCGAAGTGCGAAGTGCGAAGTGCGAAGTGCGAAGTGCGAAGTGCGAAGTGCGAAGTGCGAAGTGCGAAGTGCGAAGTGCGAAGTGCGAAGTGCGAAGTGCGAAGTGCGAAGTGCGAAGTGCGAAGTGCGAAGTGCGAAGTGCGAATTGCGAAGTGCGAAGTGCGAAGTGCGAAGTGCGAAGTGCGAAGTGCGAAGTGCGAAGTGCGAAGTGCGAACTGCGAAGTGCGAAGTGCGAAGTGCGAAGTGCGAAGTGCGAAGTGCGAAGTGAGAAGTGCGATGTGCGATGTGCGATGTGCGAAGTGCGATGTGCGAAGTGCGAAGTGCGAAGTGCGCAGTGCGAAGTGCGAAGTGCGAAGTGCGAAGTGCGAAGTGCGAAGTGCGATGTGCGAAGTGTGATGTGTGATGTGTGAAGTGTGAAGTGTGAAGTGTGAAGAGTGAAGAGTGAAGTGTGAAGTGTGAAGAGTGAAGTGTGAAGTGTGAAGTGTGAAGTGTGAAGTGTGAAGTGCGAAGTGCGAAGTGCGAAGTGCGAAGTGCGAAGTGCGAAGTGCGAAGTGCGAAGAGCGAAGTGCGAAGAGCGAAGTGCGAAGTGCGAAGTGCGAAGTGCGAAGTGCGAAGTGCGAATTGCGAAGTGCGAAGTGCGAAGTGCGAAGTGCGAAGTGCGAAGTGCGAATTGCGAAGTGCGAAGTGCGAAGTGCGAAGTGCGAAGTGCGAAGTGCGAAGTGCGAAGTGCGAAGTGCGAAGTGCGAAGTGCGAAGTGCGAAGTGCGAAGTGCGAAGTGCGAAGTGCGAAGTGCGAAGTGCGAAGTGCGAAGTGCGAAGTGCGCAGTGCGAAGTGCGAAGTGCGAAGTGCGAAGTGCGAAGTGCGAAGTGCGATGTGCGAAGTGCGAAGTGCGAAGTGCGAAGTGCGAAGTGCGATGTGCGCAGAGTGAAGTGCGAAGTGCGAAGTGCGAAGTGCGAAGTGCGAAGTGCGAAGTGCGAAGTGGGAAGTGGGAAGTGTGAAGTGTGAAGTGTGAAGTGTGAAGTGTGAAGTGTGAAGTGTGAAGTGTGAAGTGTGAAGTGTGCAGTGTGAAGTGTGCAGTGTGCAGTGTGAAGTGTGAAGTGTGAAGTGTGAAGTGTGAAGTGTGAAGTGTGAAGTGTGAAGTGTGAAGTGTGAAGTGTGAAGTGTGAAGTGTGAAGTGTGAAGTGTGATGTGTGAAGTGTGATGTGTGATGTGTGAAGTGTGAAGTGTGAAGTGTGAAGAGTGAAGAGTGAAGTGTGAAGTGTGAAGTGTGAAGTGTGAAGTGTGAAGTGTGAAGTGTGAAGTGTGAAGTGCGAAGTGCGAAGTGCGAAGTGCGAAGTGCGAAGTGTGAAGTGCGAAGTGCGAAGAGCGAAGTGCGAAGTGCGAAGTGCGAAGTGCGAAGTGCGAAGTGCGAAGTGCGAAGTGCGAAGTGCGAAGTGCGAATTGCGAAGTGCGAAGTGCGAAGTGCGAAGTGCGAAGTGCGAAGTGCGAAGTGCGAAGTGCGAAGTGCGAAGTGCGAAGTGCAAATTGCGAAGTGCGAAGTGCGAAGTGCGAAGTGCGAAGTGCGAAGTGCGAAGTGCGAAGTGCGAAGTGCGATGTGCGAAGTGCGAAGTGCGAAGTGCGAAGTGCGAAGTGCGAAGTGCGAAGTGCGAAGTGCGAAGTGCGAAGTGCGAAGTGCGAAGTGCGAAGTGCGAAGTGCGAAGTGCGAAGTGCGAAGTGCGAAGTGCGAAGTGCGAAGTGCGAAGTGCGAAGTGCGAAGTGCGAATTGCGAAGTGCGAAGTGCGAAGTGCGAAGTGCGAAGTGCGAAGTGCGAAGTGCGAAGTGCGAAGTGCGAAGTGCGAAGTGCGAAGTGCGAAGTGCGAAGTGCGAAGTGCGAAGTGCGAAGTGCGAAATGCGAAGTGCGAAGTGCGAAGTGCGAAGTGCGAAGTGCGAACTGCGAAGTGCGAAGTGCGAAGTGCGAAGTGCGAAGTGCGAAGTGCGAAGTGCGAAGTGAGAAGTGCGATGTGCGATGTGCGATGTGCGAAGTGCGATGTGCGAAGTGCGAAGTGCGATGTGCGAAGTGCGAAGTGCGAAGTGCGAAGTGCGAAGTGCGAAGTGCGAAGTGCGAAGTGCGAAGTGCGAAGTGTGAAGTGTGAAGTGCGAAGTGCGAAGTGCGAAGTGCGAAGTGCGAAGTGCGAAGTGCGAAGTGCGAAGTGCGAAGTGCGAAGTGCGAAGTGCGAAGTGCGAAGTGCGAAGTGCGAAGTGCGAAGTGCGAAGTGCGAAGTGCGAAGTTCGAAGTGCGAAGTGCGAAGTGTGATGTGCGAAGAGTGAAGTGGGAAGTGTGAAGTGTGAATTGTGAAGTGTGAAGGCTGAAGTGTGAAGTGTGAAGTGTGAAGTGTGAAGTGTGAAGTGTGAAGTGTGAAGTGTGAAGTGTGATGTGTGAAGTGTGAAGTGTGAAGTGTGAAGTGTGAAGTGTGAAGTGTGAAGTGTGAAGTGTGAAGTGTGAAGTGTGAAGTGTGAAGTGTGAAGTCTGAAGTGTGAAGTGTGAAGTGTGAAGTGAGAAGTGAGAAGTGTGAAGTGTGAAGTGTGAAGTGTGAAGTGTGAAGTGTGAAGTGTGATGTGTGAAGTGTGAAGTGTGAAGTGTGAAGTGTGAAGTGTGAAGTGTGAAGTGCGAAGTGCGAAGTGCGAAGTGCGAAGTGCGAAGTGCGAAGTGCGAAGTGCGAAGTGCGAAGTGCGAAGTGCGATGTGCGAAGTGCGAAGTGCGAAGTGCGAAGTGCGAAGTGCGAAGTGCGAAGTGCGAAGTGCGAAGTGCGAAGTGCGAAGTGCGAAGTGCGAAGTGCGAAGTGCGAAGTGCGAAGTGCGAAGTGCGAAGTGCGAAGTGCGAAGTGCGAAGTGCGAAGTGCGAAGTGCGAATTGCGAAGTGCGAAGTGCGAAGTGCGAAGTGCGAAGTGCGAAGTGCGAAGTGCGAAGTGCGAAGTGCGAAGTGCGAAGTGCGAAGTGCGAAGTGCGAAGTGCGAAGTGCGAAGTGCGAAGTGCGAAGTGCGAAGTGCGAAGTGCGAAGTGCGAAGTGCGAAGTGCGAAGTGCGAATTGCGAAGTGCGAAGTGCGAAGTGCGAAGTGCGAAGTGCGAACTGCGAAGTGCGAACTGCGAAGTGCGAAGTGCGAAGTGCGAAGTGCGAAGTGCGAAGTGCGAAGTGAGAAGTGCGATGTGCGATGTGCGATGTGCGAAGTGCGATGTGCGAAGTGCGAAGTGCGATGTGCGAAGTGCGAAGTGCGAAGTGCGAAGTGCGAAGTGCGAAGTGCGAAGTGCGAAGTGCGAAGTGCGAAGTGCGAAGTGCGAAGTGCGAAGTGCGAAGTGCGAAGTGCGAAGTGCGAAGTGCGAAGTGCGAAGTGCGAAGTGCGAAGTGCGAAGTGCGAAGTGCGAAGTGCGAATTGCGAAGTTCGAAGTGCGAAGTGCGAAGTGTGATGTGCGAAGAGTGAAGTGGGAAGTGTGAAGGGTGAAGGGTGAAGTGTGAAGTGTGAAGTGTGAAGTGTGAAGTGTGAAGTGTGATGTGTGAAGTGTGAAGTGTGAAGTGTGAAGTGTGAAGTGTGAAATGTGAAGTGTGAAGTGTGAAGTGTGAAGTGTGAAGTGTGAAGTGTGAAGTGCGAAGTGCGAAGTGTGAAGTGTGAAGTGCGAAGTGCGAAGTGCGAAGTGCGAAGTGCGAAGTGCGAAGTGCGAAGTGCGAAGAGTGCGAAGTGCGAAGTGCGAAGTGCGAAGTGCGAAGTGCGATGTGTGAAGTGTGAAGTGTGAAGTGTGAAGTGTGAAGTGTGAAGTGTGAAGTGTGAAGTGTGAAGTGTGAAGTGTGAAGTGTGAAGTGTGAAGTGTGAAGTGTGAAGTGTGAAGTGTGAAGTGTGATGTGTGATGTGTGAAGTGTGAAGTGTGAAGTGTGAAGTGTGAAGTGTGAAGAGTGAAGAGTGAAGTGTGAAGTGTGAAGTGTGAAGTGTGAAGTGTGAAGTGTGAAGTGTGAAGTGTGCAGTGTGCAGTGTGCAGTGTGCAGTGTGCAGTGTGCAGTGTGCAGTGTGCAGTGTGCAGTGTGCAGTGTGCAGTGTGCAGTGTGAAGTGTGAAGTGTGAAGTGCGAAGTGCGAAGTGCGAAGTGCGAAGTGCGAAGTGCGAAGTGCGAAGTGCGAAGTGCCAAGTGCGAAGTGCGAAGTGCGAAGTGCGAAGTGCGAAGTGCGAAGTGCGAAGTGCGAAGTGCGAAGTGCGAAGTGCGAAGTGCGAAGTGCGAAGTGCGAAGTGCGAAGTGCGAAGTGCGAAGTGCGAAGTGCGAAGTGCGAAGTGCGAATTGCGAAGTGCGAATTGCGAAGTGCGAAGTGCGAAGTGCGAAGTGCGAAGTGCGAAGTGCGAAGTGCGAAGTGCGAAGTGCGAAGTGCGAAGTGCGAAGTGCGAAGTGCGCAGTGCGAAGTGCGAAGTGCGAAGTGCGAAGTGCGAAGTGCGATGTGCGAAGTGCGAAGTGCGAAGTGCGAAGTGCGATGTGCGAAGAGTGAAGTGCGAAGTGCGAAGTGCGAAGTGCGAAGTGCGAAGTTCGAAGTGCGAAGTGCGAAGTGCGAAGTGCGAAGTGCGAAGTGCGAAGTGCGAAGTGGGAAGTGGGAAGTGTGAAGTGTGAAGTGTGAAGTGTGAAGTGTGAAGTGTGCAGTGTGAAGTGTGCAGTGTGCAGTGTGAAGTGTGAAGTGTGAAGTGTGAAGTGTGAAGTGTGAAGTGTGAAGTGTGAAGTGTGAAGTGTGAAGTGTGAAGTGTGAAGTGTGAAGTGTGAAGTGTGATGTGTGAAGTGTGATGTGTGATGTGTGAAGTGTGAAGTGTGAAGTGTGAAGAGTGAAGAGTGAAGTGTGAAGTGTGAAGTGTGAAGTGTGAAGTGTGAAGTGTGAAGTGTGAAGTGTGAAGTGTGAAGTGTGCAGTGTGAAGTGCGAAGTGCGAAGTGCGAAGTGCGAAGTGCGAAGTGCGATGTGCGAAGTGCGAAGTGCGAAGTGCGAAGTGCGAAGTGCGAAGTGCGATGTGCGAAGAGTGAAGTGCGAAGTGCGAAGTGCGAAGTGCGAAGTGCGAAGTGCGAAGTGCGAACTGCGAAGTGCGAACTGCGAAGTGCGAAGTGCGAAGTGCGAAGTGCGAAGTGCGAAGTGCGAAGTGAGAAGTGCGATGTGCGATGTGCGATGTGCGAAGTGCGATGTGCGAAGTGCGAAGTGCGATGTGCGAAGTGCGAAGTGCGAAGTGCGAAGTGCGAAGTGCGAAGTGCGAAGTGCGAAGTGCGAAGTGCGAAGTGCGAAGTGCGAAGTGCGAAGTGCGAAGTGCGAAGTGCGAAGTGCGAAGTGCGAAGTGCGAAGTGCGAAGTGCGAAGTGCGAAGTGCGAAGTGCGAATTGCGAAGTTCGAAGTGCGAAGTGCGAAGTGTGATGTGCGAAGAGTGAAGTGGGAAGTGTGAAGGGTGAAGGGTGAAGTGTGAAGTGTGAAGTGTGAAGTGTGAAGTGTGAAGTGTGATGTGTGAAGTGTGAAGTGTGAAGTGTGAAGTGTGAAGTGTGAAATGTGAAGTGTGAAGTGTGAAGTGTGAAGTGTGAAGTGTGAAGTGTGAAGTGCGAAGTGCGAAGTGTGAAGTGTGAAGTGCGAAGTGCGAAGTGCGAAGTGCGAAGTGCGAAGTGCGAAGTGCGAAGTGCGAAGTGCGAAGTGCGAAGTGCGAAGTGCGAAGTGCGATGTGTGAAGTGTGAAGTGTGAAGTGTGAAGTGTGAAGTGTGAAGTGTGAAGTGTGAAGTGTGAAGTGTGAAGTGTGAAGTGTGAAGTGTGAAGTGTGAAGTGTGAAGTGTGATGTGTGATGTGTGAAGTGTGAAGTGTGAAGTGTGAAGTGTGAAGTGTGAAGAGTGAAGAGTGAAGTGTGAAGTGTGAAGTGTGAAGTGTGAAGTGTGAAGTGTGAAGTGTGAAGTGTGCAGTGTGCAGTGTGCAGTGTGCAGTGTGCAGTGTGCAGTGTGCAGTGTGCAGTGTGCAGTGTGCAGTGTGCAGTGTGCAGTGTGAAGTGTGAAGTGTGAAGTGCGAAGTGCGAAGTGCGAAGTGCGAAGTGCGAAGTGCGAAGTGCGAAGTGCGAAGTGCGAAGTGCGAAGTGCAAGTGCGAAGTGCGAAGTGCGAAGTGCGAAGTGCGAAGTGCGAAGTGCGAAGTGCGAAGTGCGAAGTGCGAAGTGCGAAGTGCGAAGTGCGAAGTGCGAAGTGCGAAGTGCGAAGTGCGAAGTGCGAAGTGCGAAGTGCGAATTGCGAAGTGCGAATTGCGAAGTGCGAAGTGCGAAGTGCGAAGTGCGAAGTGCGAAGTGCGAAGTGCGAAGTGCGAAGTGCGAAGTGCGAAGTGCGAAGTGCGAAGTGCGAAGTGCGCAGTGCGAAGTGCGAAGTGCGAAGTGCGAAGTGCGAAGTGCGATGTGCGAAGTGCGAAGTGCGAAGTGCGAAGTGCGATGTGCGAAGAGTGAAGTGCGAAGTGCGAAGTGCGAAGTGCGAAGTGCGAAGTTCGAAGTGCGAAGTGCGAAGTGCGAAGTGCGAAGTGCGAAGTGCGAAGTGCGAAGTGCGAAGTGCGAAGTGGGAAGTGGGAAGTGTGAAGTGTGAAGTGTGAAGTGTGAAGTGTGAAGTGTGCAGTGTGAAGTGTGCAGTGTGCAGTGTGAAGTGTGAAGTGTGAAGTGTGAAGTGTGAAGTGTGAAGTGTGAAGTGTGAAGTGTGAAGTGTGAAGTGTGAAGTGTGAAGTGTGAAGTGTGAAGTGTGATGTGTGAAGTGTGATGTGTGATGTGTGAAGTGTGAAGTGTGAAGTGTGAAGAGTGAAGAGTGAAGTGTGAAGTGTGAAGTGTGAAGTGTGAAGTGTGAAGTGTGAAGTGTGAAGTGTGAAGTGTGAAGTGTGCAGTGTGAAGTGCGAAGTGCGAAGTGCGAAGTGCGAAGTGCGAAGTGCGATGTGCGAAGTGCGAAGTGCGAAGTGCGAAGTGCGAAGTGCGAAGTGCGATGTGCGAAGAGTGAAGTGCGAAGTGCGAAGTGCGAAGTGCGAAGTGCGAAGTGCGAAGTGCGAAGTGCGAAGTGCGAAGTGCGAAGTGCGAAGTGCGAAGTGCGAAGTGCGAAGTGCGAAGTGCGAAGTGCGAAGTGCGAAGTGCGAAGTGCGAAGTGCGAAGTGCGAAGTGGGAAGTGGGAAGTGTGAAGTGTGAAGTGTGAAGTGTGAAGTGTGAAGTGTGAAGTGTGCAGTGTGCAGTGTGAAGTGTGAAGTGTGCAGTGTGAAGTGTGAAGTGTGAAGTGTGAAGTGTGAAGTGTGAAGTGTGAAGTGTGAAGTGCGAAGTGCGAAGTGCGAAGTGCGAAGTGCGAAGTGCGAAGTGCGAAGTGCGAAGTGCGAAGTGCGAAGTGCGAAGTGCGAAGTGCGAAGTGCGAAGTGCGAAGTGCGAAGTGCGAAGTGCGAAGTGCGAAGTGCGAAGTGCGAAGTGCGAAGTGCGAAGTGCGAAGTGCGAAGTGCGAAGTGCGAAGTGCGAAGTGCGAAGTGCGAAGTGCGAATTGCGAAGTGCGAATTGCGAAGTGCGAAGTGCGAAGTGCGAAGTGCGAAGTGCGAAGTGCGAAGTGCGAAGTGCGAAGTGCGAAGTGCGAAGTGCGAAGTGCGAAGTGCGAAGTGCGAAGTGCGAAGTGCGCAGTGCGAAGTGCGAAGTGCGAAGTGCGAAGTGCGAAGTGCGAAGTGCGATGTGCGAAGTGCGAAGTGCGAAGTGCGAAGTGCGAAGTGCGATGTGCGAAGAGTGAAGTGCGAAGTGCGAAGTGCGAAGTGCGAAGTGCGAAGTGCGAAGTGCGAAGTGCGAAGTGCGAAGTGCGAAGTGTGAAGTGCGAAGTGCGAAGTGCGAAGTGCGAAGTGCGAAGTGCGAAGTGCGAAGTGCGAAGTGCGAAGTGCGAAGTGCGAAGTGCGATGTGTGAAGTGTGAAGTGTGAAGTGTGAAGTGTGAAGTGTGAAGTGTGAAGTGTGAAGTGTGAAGTGTGAAGTGTGAAGTGTGAAGTGTGAAGTGTGAAGTGTGAAGTGTGAAGTGTGAAGTGTGAAGTGTGAAGTGTGATGTGTGATGTGTGAAGTGTGAAGTGTGAAGTGTGAAGTGTGAAGTGTGAAGAGTGAAGAGTGAAGTGTGAAGTGTGAAGTGTGAAGTGTGAAGTGTGAAGTGTGAAGTGTGAAGTGTGCAGTGTGCAGTGTGCAGTGTGCAGTGTGCAGTGTGCAGTGTGCAGTGTGCAGTGTGCAGTGTGCAGTGTGCAGTGTGCAGTGTGCAGTGTGAAGTGTGAAGTGTGAAGTGCGAAGTGCGAAGTGCGAAGTGCGAAGTGCGAAGTGCGAAGTGCGAAGTGCGAAGTGCCAAGTGCGAAGTGCGAAGTGCGAAGTGCGAAGTGCGAAGTGCGAAGTGCGAAGTGCGAAGTGCGAAGTGCGAAGTGCGAAGTGCGAAGTGCGAAGTGCGAAGTGCGAAGTGCGAAGTGCGAAGTGCGAAGTGCGAAGTGCGAAGTGCGAATTGCGAAGTGCGAATTGCGAAGTGCGAAGTGCGAAGTGCGAAGTGCGAAGTGCGAAGTGCGAAGTGCGAAGTGCGAAGTGCGAAGTGCGAAGTGCGAAGTGCGAAGTGCGCAGTGCGAAGTGCGAAGTGCGAAGTGCGAAGTGCGAAGTGCGATGTGCGAAGTGCGAAGTGCGAAGTGCGAAGTGCGATGTGCGAAGAGTGAAGTGCGAAGTGCGAAGTGCGAAGTGCGAAGTGCGAAGTTCGAAGTGCGAAGTGCGAAGTGCGAAGTGCGAAGTGCGAAGTGCGAAGTGCGAAGTGCGAAGTGCGAAGTGCGAAGTGCGAAGTGGGAAGTGGGAAGTGTGAAGTGTGAAGTGTGAAGTGTGAAGTGTGAAGTGTGCAGTGTGAAGTGTGCAGTGTGCAGTGTGAAGTGTGAAGTGTGAAGTGTGAAGTGTGAAGTGTGAAGTGTGAAGTGTGAAGTGTGAAGTGTGAAGTGTGAAGTGTGAAGTGTGAAGTGTGAAGTGTGATGTGTGAAGTGTGATGTGTGATGTGTGAAGTGTGAAGTGTGAAGTGTGAAGAGTGAAGAGTGAAGTGTGAAGTGTGAAGTGTGAAGTGTGAAGTGTGAAGTGTGAAGTGTGAAGTGTGAAGTGTGAAGTGTGAAGTGTGAAGTGCGAAGTGCGAAGTGCGAAGTGCGAAGTGCGAAGTGCGATGTGCGAAGTGCGAAGTGCGAAGTGCGAAGTGCGAAGTGCGATGTGCGAAGAGTGAAGTGCGAAGTGCGAAGTGCGAAGTGCGAAGTGCGAAGTGCGAAGTGCGAAGTGCGAAGTGCGAAGTGCGAAGTGCGAAGTGCGAAGTGCGAAGTGCGAAGTGCGAAGTGCGAAGTGCGAAGTGCGAAGTGCGAAGTGCGAAGTGCGAAGTGGGAAGTGGGAAGTGTGAAGTGTGAAGTGTGAAGTGTGAAGTGTGAAGTGTGAAGTGTGCAGTGTGCAGTGTGAAGTGTGAAGTGTGCAGTGTGAAGTGTGAAGTGTGAAGTGTGAAGTGTGAAGTGTGAAGTGTGAAGTGTGAAGTGTGAAGTGTGAAGTGTGAAGTGCGAAGTGCGAAGTGCGAAGTGCGAAGTGCGAAGTGCGAAGTGCGAAGTGCGAAGTGCGAAGTGCGAAGTGCGAAGTGCGAAGTGCGAAGTGCGAAGTGCGAAGTGCGAAGTGCGAAGTGCGAAGTGCGAAGTGCGAAGTGCGAAGTGCGAAGTGCGAAGTGCGAAGTGCGAAGTGCGAAGTGCGAAGTGCGAAGTGCGAAGTGCGAAGTGCGAAGTGCGAAGTGCGAAGTGCGAAGTGCGAATTGCGAAGTGCGAATTGCGAAGTGCGAAGTGCGAAGTGCGAAGTGCGAAGTGCGAAGTGCGAAGTGCGAAGTGCGAAGTGCGAAGTGCGAAGTGCGAAGTGCGAAGTGCGAAGTGCGAAGTGCGAAGTGCGAAGTGCGAAGTGCGCAGTGCGAAGTGCGAAGTGCGAAGTGCGAAGTGCGAAGTGCGAAGTGCGATGTGCGAAGTGCGAAGTGCGAAGTGCGAAGTGCGAAGTGCGATGTGCGAAGAGTGAAGTGCGAAGTGCGAAGTGCGAAGTGCGAAGTGCGAAGTGCGAAGTGCGAAGTGCGAAGTGCGAAGTGCGAAGTGCGAAGTGGGAAGTGGGAAGTGTGAAGTGTGAAGTGTGAAGTGTGAAGTGTGAAGTGTGAAGTGTGAAGTGTGAAGTGTGAAGTGTGCAGTGTGAAGTGTGCAGTGTGCAGTGTGAAGTGTGAAGTGTGAAGTGTGAAGTGTGAAGTGTGAAGTGTGAAGTGTGAAGTGTGAAGTGTGAAGTGTGAAGTGTGAAGTGTGAAGTGTGAAGTGTGAAGTGTGATGTGTGAAGTGTGATGTGTGATGTGTGAAGTGTGAAGTGTGAACTGTGAAGAGTGAAGAGTGAAGTGTGAAGTGTGAAGTGTGAAGTGTGAAGTGTGAAGTGTGAAGTGTGAAGTGTGAAGTGTGAAGTGTGAAGTGCGAAGTGCGAAGTGCGAAGTGCGAAGTGCGAAGTGCGAAGTGCGAAGTGCGAAGAGCGAAGTGCGAAGAGCGAAGTGCGAAGTGCGAAGTGCGAAGTGCGAAGTGCGAAGTGCGAATTGCGAAGTGCGAAGTGCGAAGTGCGAAGTGCGAAGTGCGAAGTGCGAATTGCGAAGTGCGAAGTGCGAAGTGCGAAGTGCGAAGTGCGAAGTGCGAAGTGCGAAGTGCGAAGTGCGAAGTGCGAAGTGCGAAGTGCGAAGTGCGAAGTGCGAAGTGCGAAGTGCGAAGTGCGAAGTGCGAAGTGCGAAGTGCGAAGTGCGAAGTGCGCAGTGCGAAGTGCGAAGTGCGAAGTGCGAAGTGCGATGTGCGAAGTGCGAAGTGCGAAGTGCGAAGTGCGAAGTGCGATGTGCGAAGAGTGAAGTATGTGCGAAGAGTGAAGTGCGAAGTGCGAAGTGCGAAGTGCGAAGTGCGAAGTGCGAAGTGCGAAGTGGGAAGTGGGAAGTGTGAAGTGTGAAGTGTGAAGTGTGAAGTGTGAAGTGTGAAGTGTGAAGTGTGCAGTGTGAAGTGTGCAGTGTGCAGTGTGAAGTGTGAAGTGTGAAGTGTGAAGTGTGAAGTGTGAAGTGTGAAGTGTGAAGTGTGAAGTGTGATGTGTGAAGTGCGAAGTGCGAAGTGCGATGTGCGAAGTGCGAAGTGCGAAGTGCGAAGTGCGAAGTGCGATGTGCGAAGAGTGAAGTGCGAAGTGCGAAGTGCGAAGTGCGAAGTGCGAAGTGCGAAGTGCGAAGTGCGAAGTGCGAAGTGCGAAGTGCGAAGTGGGAAGTGGAAGTGTGAAGTGTGAAGTGTGAAGTGTGAAGTGTGAAGTGTGAAGTGTGAAGTGTGAAGTGTGCAGTGTGAAGTGTGCAGTGTGCAGTGTGAAGTGTGAAGTGTGAAGTGTGAAGTGTGAAGTGTGAAGTGTGAAGTGTGAAGTGTGAAGTGTGAAGTGTGAAGTGTGAAGTGTGAAGTGTGAAGTGTGAAGTGTGATGTGTGAAGTGTGATGTGTGATGTGTGAAGTGTGAAGTGTGAACTGTGAAGAGTGAAGAGTGAAGTGTGAAGTGTGAAGTGTGAAGTGTGAAGTGTGAAGTGTGAAGTGTGAAGTGTGAAGTGTGAAGTGTGAAGTGCGAAGTGCGAAGTGCGAGTGCGAAGTGCGAAGTGCGAAGTGCGAAGTGCGAAGAGCGAAGTGCGAAGAGCGAAGTGCGAAGTGCGAAGTGCGAAGTGCGAAGTGCGAAGTGCGAATTGCGAAGTGCGAAGTGCGAAGTGCGAAGTGCGAAGTGCGAAGTGCGAATTGCGAAGTGCGAAGTGCGAAGTGCGAAGTGCGAAGTGCGAAGTGCGAAGTGCGAAGTGCGAAGTGCGAAGTGCGAAGTGCGAAGTGCGAAGTGCGAAGTGCGAAGTGCGAAGTGCGAAGTGCGAAGTGCGAAGTGCGAAGTGCGAAGTGCGAAGTGCGATGTGCGAAGAGTGAAGTGCGAAGTGCGAAGTGCGAAGTGCGAAGTGCGAAGTGCGAAGTGCGAAGTGGGAAGTGGGAAGTGTGAAGTGTGAAGTGTGAAGTGTGAAGTGTGAAGTGTGAAGTGTGAAGTGTGCAGTGTGAAGTGTGCAGTGTGCAGTGTGAAGTGTGAAGTGTGAAGTGTGAAGTGTGAAGTGTGAAGTGTGAAGTGTGAAGTGTGAAGAGTGAAGTGTGAAGTGTGAAGTGCGAAGTGCGAAGTGCGAAGTGCGAAGTGCCAAGTGCGAAGTGCGAAGTGCGAAGTGCGAAGTGCGAAGTGCGAAGTGCGAAGTGCGAAGTGCGAAGTGCGAAGTGCGAAGTGCGAAGTGCGAAGTGCGAAGTGCGAAGTGCGAAGTGCGAAGTGCGAAGTGCGAAGTGCGAATTGCGAAGTGCGAATTGCGAAGTGCGAAGTGCGAAGTGCGAAGTGCGAAGTGCGAAGTGCGAAGTGCGAAGTGCGAAGTGCGAAGTGCGAAGTGCGAAGTGCGAAGTGCGCAGTGCGAAGTGCGAAGTGCGAAGTGCGAAGTGCGAAGTGCGATGTGCGAAGTGCGAAGTGCGAAGTGCGAAGTGCGATGTGCGAAGAGTGAAGTGCGAAGTGCGAAGTGCGAAGTGCGAAGTGCGAAGTTCGAAGTGCGAAGTGCGAAGTGCGAAGTGCGAAGTGCGAAGTGCGAAGTGCGAAGTGCGAAGTGCGAAGTGCGAAGTGGGAAGTGGGAAGTGTGAAGTGTGAAGTGTGAAGTGTGAAGTGTGAAGTGTGCAGTGTGAAGTGTGCAGTGTGCAGTGTGAAGTGTGAAGTGTGAAGTGTGAAGTGTGAAGTGTGAAGTGTGAAGTGTGAAGTGTGAAGTGTGAAGTGTGAAGTGTGAAGTGTGAAGTGTGATGTGTGAAGTGTGATGTGTGATGTGTGAAGTGTGAAGTGTGAAGTGTGAAGAGTGAAGAGTGAAGTGTGAAGTGTGAAGTGTGAAGTGTGAAGTGTGAAGTGTGAAGTGTGAAGTGTGAAGTGTGAAGTGTGCAGTGTGAAGTGCGAAGTGCGAAGTGCGAAGTGCGAAGTGCGAAGTGCGATGTGCGAAGTGCGAAGTGCGAAGTGCGAAGTGCGAAGTGCGAAGTGCGATGTGCGAAGAGTGAAGTGCGAAGTGCGAAGTGCGAAGTGCGAAGTGCGAAGTGCGAAGTGCGAAGTGCGAAGTGCGAAGTGCGAAGTGCGAAGTGCGAAGTGCGAAGTGCGAAGTGCGAAGTGCGAAGTGCGAAGTGCGAAGTGCGAAGTGCGAAGTGCGAAGTGCGAAGTGGGAAGTGTGAAGTGTGAAGTGTGAAGTGTGAAGTGTGAAGTGTGAAGTGTGAAGTGTGCAGTGTGCAGTGTGAAGTGTGAAGTGTGCAGTGTGAAGTGTGAAGTGTGAAGTGTGAAGTGTGAAGTGTGAAGTGTGAAGTGTGAAGTGTGAAGTGTGAAGTGCGAAGTGCGAAGTGCGAAGTGCGAAGTGCGAAGTGCGAAGTGCGAAGTGCGAAGTGCGAAGTGCGAAGTGCGAAGTGCGAAGTGCGAAGTGCGAAGTGCGAAGTGCGAAGTGCGAAGTGCGAAGTGCGAAGTGCGAAGTGCGAAGTGCGAAGTGCGAAGTGCGAAGTGCGAAGTGCGAAGTGCGAAGTGCGAAGTGCGAAGTGCGAAGTGCGAAGTGCGAATTGCGAAGTGCGAATTGCGAAGTGCGAAGTGCGAAGTGCGAAGTGCGAAGTGCGAAGTGCGAAGTGCGAAGTGCGAAGTGCGAAGTGCGAAGTGCGAAGTGCGAAGTGCGAAGTGCGAAGTGCGAAGTGCGCAGTGCGAAGTGCGAAGTGCGAAGTGCGAAGTGCGAAGTGCGAAGTGCGATGTGCGAAGTGCGAAGTGCGAAGTGCGAAGTGCGAAGTGCGATGTGCGAAGAGTGAAGTGCGAAGTGCGAAGTGCGAAGTGCGAAGTGCGAAGTGCGAAGTGCGAAGTGCGAAGTGCGAAGTGTGAAGTGCGAAGTGCGAAGTGCGAAGTGCGAAGTGCGAAGTGCGAAGTGCGAAGTGCGAAGTGCGAAGTGCGAAGTGCGAAGTGCGAAGTGCGATGTGTGAAGTGTGAAGTGTGAAGTGTGAAGTGTGAAGTGTGAAGTGTGAAGTGTGAAGTGTGAAGTGTGAAGTGTGAAGTGTGAAGTGTGAAGTGTGAAGTGTGAAGTGTGAAGTGTGAAGTGTGATGTGTGATGTGTGAAGTGTGAAGTGTGAAGTGTGAAGTGTGAAGTGTGAAGAGTGAAGAGTGAAGTGTGAAGTGTGAAGTGTGAAGTGTGAAGTGTGAAGTGTGAAGTGTGCAGTGTGCAGTGTGCAGTGTGCAGTGTGCAGTGTGCAGTGTGCAGTGTGCAGTGTGCAGTGTGCAGTGTGCAGTGTGCAGTGTGAAGTGTGAAGTGTGAAGTGCGAAGTGCGAAGTGCGAAGTGCGAAGTGCGAAGTGCGAAGTGCGAAGTGCGAAGTGCCAAGTGCGAAGTGCGAAGTGCGAAGTGCGAAGTGCGAAGTGCGAAGTGCGAAGTGCGAAGTGCGAAGTGCGAAGTGCGAAGTGCGAAGTGCGAAGTGCGAAGTGCGAAGTGCGAAGTGCGAAGTGCGAAGTGCGAAGTGCGAAGTGCGAAGTGCGAAGTGCGAATTGCGAAGTGCGAATTGCGAAGTGCGAAGTGCGAAGTGCGAAGTGCGAAGTGCGAAGTGCGAAGTGCGAAGTGCGAAGTGCGAAGTGCGAAGTGCGAAGTGCGAAGTGCGAAGTGCGCAGTGCGAAGTGCGAAGTGCGAAGTGCGAAGTGCGAAGTGCGATGTGCGAAGTGCGAAGTGCGAAGTGCGAAGTGCGATGTGCGAAGAGTGAAGTGCGAAGTGCGAAGTGCGAAGTGCGAAGTGCGAAGTTCGAAGTGCGAAGTGCGAAGTGCGAAGTGCGAAGTGCGAAGTGCGAAGTGCGAAGTGCGAAGTGCGAAGTGCGAAGTGCGAAGTGGGAAGTGGGAAGTGTGAAGTGTGAAGTGTGAAGTGTGAAGTGTGAAGTGTGCAGTGTGAAGTGTGCAGTGTGCAGTGTGAAGTGTGAAGTGTGAAGTGTGAAGTGTGAAGTGTGAAGTGTGAAGTGTGAAGTGTGAAGTGTGAAGTGTGAAGTGTGAAGTGTGAAGTGTGAAGTGTGAAGTGTGAAGTGTGATGTGTGAAGTGTGATGTGTGATGTGTGAAGTGTGAAGTGTGAAGTGTGAAGAGTGAAGAGTGAAGTGTGAAGTGTGAAGTGTGAAGTGTGAAGTGTGAAGTGTGAAGTGTGAAGTGTGAAGTGTGAAGTGTGAAGTGTGAAGTGCGAAGTGCGAAGTGCGAAGTGCGAAGTGCGAAGTGCGATGTGCGAAGTGCGAAGTGCGAAGTGCGAAGTGCGAAGTGCGATGTGCGAAGAGTGAAGTGCGAAGTGCGAAGTGCGAAGTGCGAAGTGCGAAGTGCGAAGTGCGAAGTGCGAAGTGCGAAGTGCGAAGTGCGAAGTGCGAAGTGCGAAGTGCGAAGTGCGAAGTGCGAAGTGCGAAGTGCGAAGTGCGAAGTGCGAAGTGCGAAGTGCGAAGTGCGAAGTGCGAAGTGGGAAGTGGGAAGTGTGAAGTGTGAAGTGTGAAGTGTGAAGTGTGAAGTGTGAAGTGTGCAGTGTGCAGTGTGAAGTGTGAAGTGTGCAGTGTGAAGTGTGAAGTGTGAAGTGTGAAGTGTGAAGTGTGAAGTGTGAAGTGTGAAGTGTGAAGTGTGAAGTGTGAAGTGCGAAGTGCGAAGTGCGAAGTGCGAAGTGCGAAGTGCGAAGTGCGAAGTGCGAAGTGCGAAGTGCGAAGTGCGAAGTGCGAAGTGCGAAGTGCGAAGTGCGAAGTGCGAAGTGCGAAGTGCGAAGTGCGAAGTGCGAAGTGCGAAGTGCGAAGTGCGAAGTGCGAAGTGCGAAGTGCGAAGTGCGAAGTGCGAAGTGCGAAGTGCGAAGTGCGAAGTGCGAAGTGCGAAGTGCGAAGTGCGAAGTGCGAATTGCGAAGTGCGAATTGCGAAGTGCGAAGTGCGAAGTGCGAAGTGCGAAGTGCGAAGTGCGAAGTGCGAAGTGCGAAGTGCGAAGTGCGAAGTGCGAAGTGCGAAGTGCGAAGTGCGAAGTGCGAAGTGCGAAGTGCGAAGTGCGCAGTGCGAAGTGCGAAGTGCGAAGTGCGAAGTGCGAAGTGCGAAGTGCGATGTGCGAAGTGCGAAGTGCGAAGTGCGAAGTGCGATGTGCGAAGAGTGAAGTGCGAAGTGCGAAGTGCGAAGTGCGAAGTGCGAAGTGCGAAGTGCGAAGTGCGAAGTGCGAAGTGCGAAGTGCGAAGTGGGAAGTGGGAAGTGTGAAGTGTGAAGTGTGAAGTGTGAAGTGTGAAGTGTGAAGTGTGAAGTGTGAAGTGTGAAGTGTGCAGTGTGAAGTGTGCAGTGTGCAGTGTGAAGTGTGAAGTGTGAAGTGTGAAGTGTGAAGTGTGAAGTGTGAAGTGTGAAGTGTGAAGTGTGAAGTGTGAAGTGTGAAGTGTGAAGTGTGAAGTGTGAAGTGTGATGTGTGAAGTGTGATGTGTGATGTGTGAAGTGTGAAGTGTGAACTGTGAAGAGTGAAGAGTGAAGTGTGAAGTGTGAAGTGTGAAGTGTGAAGTGTGAAGTGTGAAGTGTGAAGTGTGAAGTGTGAAGTGTGAAGTGTGAAGTGCGAAGTGCGAAGTGCGAAGTGCGAAGTGCGAAGTGCGAAGTGCGAAGTGCGAAGAGCGAAGTGCGAAGAGCGAAGTGCGAAGTGCGAAGTGCGAAGTGCGAAGTGCGAAGTGCGAATTGCGAAGTGCGAAGTGCGAAGTGCGAAGTGCGAAGTGCGAAGTGCGAATTGCGAAGTGCGAAGTGCGAAGTGCGAAGTGCGAAGTGCGAAGTGCGAAGTGCGAAGTGCGAAGTGCGAAGTGCGAAGTGCGAAGTGCGAAGTGCGAAGTGCGAAGTGCGAAGTGCGAAGTGCGAAGTGCGAAGTGCGAAGTGCGAAGTGCGCAGTGCGAAGTGCGAAGTGCGAAGTGCGAAGTGCGATGTGCGAAGTGCGAAGTGCGAAGTGCGAAGTGCGAAGTGCGATGTGCGAAGAGTGAAGTGCGAAGTGCGAAGTGCGAAGTGCGAAGTGCGAAGTGCGAAGTGCGAAGTGGGAAGTGGGAAGTGTGAAGTGTGAAGTGTGAAGTGTGAAGTGTGAAGTGTGAAGTGTGAAGTGTGCAGTGTGAAGTGTGCAGTGTGCAGTGTGAAGTGTGAAGTGTGAAGTGTGAAGTGTGAAGTGTGAAGTGTGAAGTGTGAAGTGTGATGTGTGAAGTGCGAAGTGCGAAGTGCGATGTGCGAAGTGCGAAGTGCGAAGTGCGAAGTGCGAAGTGCGATGTGCGAAGAGTGAAGTGCGAAGTGCGAAGTGCGAAGTGCGAAGTGCGAAGTGCGAAGTGCGAAGTGCGAAGTGCGAAGTGCGAAGTGGGAAGTGGGAAGTGTGAAGTGTGAAGTGTGAAGTGTGAAGTGTGAAGTGTGAAGTGTGAAGTGTGAAGTGTGCAGTGTGAAGTGTGCAGTGTGCAGTGTGAAGTGTGAAGTGTGAAGTGTGAAGTGTGAAGTGTGAAGTGTGAAGTGTGAAGTGTGAAGTGTGAAGTGTGAAGTGTGAAGTGTGAAGTGTGAAGTGTGATGTGTGAAGTGTGATGTGTGATGTGTGAAGTGTGAAGTGTGAACTGTGAAGAGTGAAGAGTGAAGTGTGAAGTGTGAAGTGTGAAGTGTGAAGTGTGAAGTGTGAAGTGTGAAGTGTGAAGTGTGAAGTGTGAAGTGCGAAGTGCGAAGTGCGAAGTGCGAAGTGCGAAGTGCGAAGTGCGAAGTGCGAAGAGCGAAGTGCGAAGAGCGAAGTGCGAAGTGCGAAGTGCGAAGTGCGAAGTGCGAAGTGCGAATTGCGAAGTGCGAAGTGCGAAGTGCGAAGTGCGAAGTGCGAAGTGCGAATTGCGAAGTGCGAAGTGCGAAGTGCGAAGTGCGAAGTGCGAAGTGCGAAGTGCGAAGTGCGAAGTGCGAAGTGCGAAGTGCGAAGTGCGAAGTGCGAAGTGCGAAGTGCGAAGTGCGAAGTGCGAAGTGCGAAGTGCGAAGTGCGAAGTGCGAAGTGCGATGTGCGAAGAGTGAAGTGCGAAGTGCGAAGTGCGAAGTGCGAAGTGCGAAGTGCGAAGTGCGAAGTGGGAAGTGGGAAGTGTGAAGTGTGAAGTGTGAAGTGTGAAGTGTGAAGTGTGAAGTGTGAAGTGTGCAGTGTGAAGTGTGCAGTGTGCAGTGTGAAGTGTGAAGTGTGAAGTGTGAAGTGTGAAGTGTGAAGTGTGAAGTGTGAAGTGTGAAGAGTGAAGTGTGAAGTGTGAAGTGTGAAGTGTGAAGTGTGAAGTGTGATGTGTGAAGTGTGATGTGTGATGTGTGAAGTGTGAAGTGTGAAGTGTGAAGAGTGAAGAGTGAAGTGTGAAGTGTGAAGTGTGAAGTGTGAAGTGTGAAGTGTGAAGTGTGAAGTGTGAAGTGTGAAGTGTGAAGTGTGAAGTGCGAAGTGCGAAGTGCGAAGTGCGAAGTGCGAAGTGCGAAGTGTGAAGTGCGAAGTGCGAAGAGCGAAGTGCGAAGTGCGAAGTGCGAAGTGCGAAGTGCGAAGTGCGAAGTGCGAAGTGCGAAGTGCGAAGTGCGAAGTGCGAAGTGCGAAGTGCGAAGTGCGAAGTGCGAAGTGCGAAGTGCAAATTGCGAAGTGCGAAGTGCGAAGTGCGAAGTGCGAAGTGCGAAGTGCGAAGTGCGATGTGCGATGTGCGAAGTGCGAAGTGCGAAGTGCGAAGTGCGAAGTGCGAAGTGCGAAGTGCGAAGTGCGAAGTGCGAAGTGCGAAGTGCGAAGTGCGAAGTGCGAAGTGCGAAGTGCGAAGTGCGAAGTGCGAAGTGCGGAGTGCGAAGTGCGAAGTGCGAAGTGCGAAGTGCGAAGTGCGAAGTGCGAAGTGCGAATTGCGAAGTGTGAAGTGTGAAGTGTGATGTGTGAAGTGTGAAGTGTGAAGTGTGAGGTGTGAAGTGTGAAGTGTGAAGTGCGAAGTGCGAAGTGCGAAGTGCGAAGTGCGATGTGCGAAGTGCGAAGTGCGAAGTGCGAAGTGCGAAGTGCGAAGTGCGAAGTGCGAAGTGCGAAGTGCGAAGTGCGAAGTGCGAAGTGCGAAGTGCGAAGTGCGAAGTGCGAAGTGCGAAGTGCGAAGTGCGAAGTGCGAAGTGCGAAGTGCGAAGTGCGAAGTGCGAAGTGCGAAGTGCGAAGTGCGAATTGCGAAGTTCGAAGTGCGAAGTGCGAAGTGTGATGTGCGAAGAGTGAAGTGGGAAGTGTGAAGTGTGAAGGGTGAAGTGTGAAGTGTGAAGTGTGAAGTGTGAAGTGTGAAGTGTGATGTGTGACGTGTGAAGTGTGAAGTGTGAAGTGTGAAGTGTGAAGTGTGAAGTGTGAAGTGTGAAGTGTGAAGTGTGAAGTGTGAAGTGCGAAGTGCGAAGTGTGAAGTGTGAAGTGCGAAGTGTGAAGTGTGAAGTGCGAAGTGCGAAGTGCGAAGTGCGAAGTGCGAAGTGCGAAGTGCGAAGTGCGAAGTGCGAAGTGCGAAGTGCGAAGTGCGAAGTGCGAAGTGCGAAGTGCGATGTGTGAAGTGTGAAGTGTGAAGTGTGAAGTGTGAAGTGTGAAGTGTGAAGTGTGAAGTGTGAAGTGTGAAGTGTGAAGTGTGAAGTGTGAAGTGTGAAGTGTGAAGTGTGAAGTGTGATGTGTGATGTGTGAAGTGTGAAGTGTGAAGTGTGAAGTGTGAAGTGTGAAGAGTGAAGAGTGAAGTGTGAAGTGTGAAGTGTGAAGTGTGAAGTGTGAAGTTTGAAGTGTGAAGTGTGCAGTGTGCAGTGTGCAGTGTGCAGTGTGCAGTGTGCAGTGTGCACTGTGCAGTGTGCAGTGTGCAGTGTGCAGTGTGCAGTGTGCAGTGTGAAGTGTGAAGTGTGAAGTGTGAAGTGTGAAGTGCGAAGTGCGAAGTGCGAAGTGCGAAGTGCGAAGTGCGAAGTGCGAAGTGCGAAGTGCGAAGTGCCAAGTGCGAAGTGCGAAGTGCGAAGTGCGAAGTGCGAAGTGCGAAGTGCGAAGTGCGAAGTGCGAAGTGCGAAGTGCGAAGTGCGAAGTGCGAAGTGCGAAGTGCGAAGTGCGAAGTGCGAAGTGCGAATTGCGAAGTGCGAATTGCGAAGTGCGAAGTGCGAAGTGCGAAGTGCGAAGTGCGAAGTGCGAAGTGCGAAGTGCGAAGTGCGAAGTGCGAAGTGCGAAGTGCGAAGTGCGAAGTGCGAAGTGCGAAGTGCGAAGTGCGAAGTGCGAAGTGCGCAGTGCGAAGTGCGAAGTGCGAAGTGCGAAGTGCGAAGTGCGAAGTGCGCAGTGCGAAGTGCGAAGTGCGAAGTGCGAAGTGCGAAGTGCGATGTGCGAAGTGCGAAGTGCGAAGTGCGAAGTGCGATGTGCGAAGAGTGAAGTGCGAAGTGCGAAGTGCGAAGTGCGAAGTGCGAAGTTCGAAGTGCGAAGTGCGAAGTGCGAAGTGCGAAGTGCGAAGTGCGAAGTGCGAAGTGCGAAGTGCGAAGTGCGAAGTGGGAAGTGGGAAGTGTGAAGTGTGAAGTGTGAAGTGTGAAGTGTGAAGTGTGAAGTGTGAAGTGTGAAGTGCGAAGTGCGAAGTGCGAAGTGCGAAGTGCGAAGTGCGAAGTGCGAAGTGCGAAGTGCGAAGAGCGAAGTGCGAAGAGCGAAGTGCGAAGTGCGAAGTGCGAAGTGCGAAGTGCGAAGTGCGAAGTGCGAAGTGCGAATTGCGAAGTGCGAAGTGCGAAGTGCGAAGTGCGAAGTGCGAAGTGCGAAGTGCGAAGTGCGAATTGCGAAGTGCGAAGTGCGAAGTGCGAAGTGCGAAGTGCGAAGTGCGAAGTGCGAAGTGCGAAGTGCGAAGTGCGAAGTGCGAAGTGCGAAGTGCGAAGTGCGAAGTGCGAAGTGCGAAGTGCGAAGTGCGAAGTGCGAAGTGCGAAGTGCGAAGTGCGAAGTGCGAAGTGCGAAGTGCGAAGTGCGAAGTGCGAATTGCGAAGTGCGAATTGCGAAGGGCGAAGTGCGAAGTGCGAAGTGCGAAGTGCGAAGTGCGAAGTGCGAAGTGCGAAGTGCGAAGTGCGAAGTGCGAAGTGCGAAGTGCGAAGTGCGAAGTGCGCAGTGCGAAGTGCGAAGTGCGAAGTGCGAAGTGCGAAGTGCGATGTGCGAAGTGCGAAGTGCGAAGTGCGAAGTGCGAAGTGCGATGTGCGAAGAGTGAAGTGCGAAGTGCGAAGTGCGAAGTGCGAAGTGCGAAGTGCGAAGTGCGAAGTGCGAAGTGCGAAGTGCGAAGTGCGAAGTGCGAAGTGCGAAGTGCGAAGTGCGAAGTGCGAAGTGCGAAGTGCGAAGTGGGAAGTGGGAAGTGTGAAGTGTGAAGTGTGAAGTGTGAAGTGTGAAGTGTGAAGTGTGAAGTGTGAAGTGTGCAGTGTGAAGTGTGCAGTGTGCAGTGGGAAGTGTGAAGTGTGAAGTGTGAAGTGTGAAGTGTGAAGTGTGAAGTGTGAAGTGTGAAGTGTGAAGTGTGAAGTGTGAAGTGTGAAGTGTGAAGTGTGAAGTGTGAAGTGTGATGTGCGAAGTGCGAAGTGCGAAGTGCGAAGTGCGAAGTGCGAAGTGCGAAGTGCGAAGTGCGAAGTGCGAAGTGCGAAGTGCGAAGTGCGAAGTGCGAAGTGCGAAGTGCGAAGTGCGAAGTGCGAAGTGCGAAGTGCGAAGTGCGAAGTGCGAAGTGCGCAGTGCGAAGTGCGAAATGCGAAGTGCGAAGTGCGAAGTGCGAAGTGCGAAGTGCGAAGTGCGAAGTGCGAAGTGCGAAGTGCGAAGTGCGAAGTGCGATGTGCGAAGAGTGAAGTGCGAAGTGCGAAGTGCGAAGTGTGAAGTGCGAAGTGTGAAGTGTGAAGTGTGAAGTGTGAAGTGTGAAGTGTGAAGTGTGAAGTGTGAAGTGTGAAGTGTGAAGTGTGAAGTGTGAAGTGTGAAGTGTGAAGTGTGAAGTGTGATGTGTGATGTGTGAAGTGTGAAGTGTGAAGTGTGAAGTGTGAAGTGTGAAGAGTGAAGAGTGAAGTGTGAAGTGTGAAGTGTGAAGTGTGAAGTGTGAAGTGTGAAGTGTGAAGTGTGCAGTGTGCAGTGTGCAGTGTGCAGTGTGCAGTGTGCAGTGTGCAGTGTGCAGTGTGCAGTGTGCAGTGTGCAGTGTGCAGTGTGAAGTGTGAAGTGTGAAGTGTGAAGTGTGAAGTGTGAAGTGCGAAGTGCGAAGTGCGAAGTGCGAAGTGCGAAGTGCGAAGTGCGAAGTGCGAAGTGCGAAGTGCGAAGTGCCAAGTGCGAAGTGCGAAGTGCGAAGTGCGAAGTGCGAAGTGCGAAGTGCGAAGTGCGAAGTGCGAAGTGCGAAGTGCGAAGTGCGAAGTGCGAAGTGCGAAGTGCGAATTGCGAAGTGCGAATTGCGAAGTGCGAAGTGCGAAGTGCGAAGTGCGAAGTGCGAAGTGCGAAGTGCGAAGTGCGAAGTGCGAAGTGCGAAGTGCGAAGTGCGAAGTGCGCAGTGCGAAGTGCGAAGTGCGAAGTGCGAAGTGCGAAGTGCGAAGTGCGATGTGCGAAGTGCGAAGTGCGAAGTGCGAAGTGCGAAGTGCGATGTGCGAAGAGTGAAGTGCGAAGTGCGAAGTGCGAAGTGCGAAGTGCGAAGTGCGAAGTGCGAAGTGCGAAGTGCGAAGTGCGAAGTGCGAAGTGCGAAGTGCGAAGTGCGAAGTGGGAAGTGGGAAGTGTGAAGTGTGAAGTGTGAAGTGTGAAGTGTGAAGTGTGCAGTGTGAAGTGTGCAGTGTGCAGTGTGAAGTGTGAAGTGTGAAGTGTGAAGTGTGAAGTGTGAAGTGTGAAGTGTGAAGTGTGAAGTGTGAAGTGTGAAGTGTGAAGTGTGAAGTGTGATGTGTGAAGTGTGATGTGTGATGTGTGAAGTGTGAAGTGTGAAGTGTGAAGAGTGAAGAGTGAAGTGTGAAGTGTGAAGTGTGAAGTGTGAAGTGTGAAGTGTGAAGTGTGAAGTGTGAAGTGTGAAGTGTGAAGTGCGAAGTGCGAAGTGCGAAGTGCGAAGTGCGAAGTGCGAAGTGCGAAGTGCGAAGAGCGAAGTGCGAAGTGCGAAGTGCGAAGTGCGAAGTGCGAAGTGCGAAGTGCGAAGTGCGAAGTGCGAAGTGCGAAGTGCGAAGTGCGAAGTGCGAAGTGCGAATTGCGAAGTGCGAAGTGCGAAGTGCGAAGTGCGAAGTGCGAAGTGCGAAGTGCGAAGTGCGAAGTGCGAAGTGCGAAGTGCGAAGTGCGAAGTGCGAATTGCGAAGTGCGAAGTGCGAAGTGCGAAGTGCGAAGTGCGAAGTGCGAAGTGCGAAGTGCGAAGTGCGATGTGCGAAGTGCGAAGTGCGAAGTGCGAAGTGCGAAGTGCGAAGTGCGAAGTGCGAAGTGCGAAGTGCGAAGTGCGAAGTGCGAAGTGCGAAGTGCGAAGTGCGAAGTGCGAAGTGCGAAGTGCGAAGTGCGAAGTGCGAAGTGCGAAGTGCGAAGTGCGAATTGCGAAGTGCGAAGTGCGAAGTGCGAAGTGCGAAGTGCGAAGTGCGAAGTGCGAAGTGCGAAGTGCGAAGTGCGAAGTGCGAAGTGCGAAGTGCGAAGTGCGAAGTGCGAAGTGCGAAGTGCGAAGTGCGAAGTGCGAAGTGCGAAGTGCGAATTGCGAAGTGCGAAGTGCGAAGTGCGAAGTGCGAAGTGCGAAGTGCGAACTGCGAAGTGCGAAGTGCGAAGTGCGAAGTGCGAATTGCGAAGTGCGAAGTGAGAAGTGCGATGTGCGATGTGCGATGTGCGAAGTGCGAAGTGCGAAGTGCGAAGTGCGAAGTGCGAATTGCGAAGTGCGAAGTGCGAAGTGCGAAGTGCGAAGTGCGAAGTGCGAAGTGCGAAGTGCGAAGTGCGAAGTGCGAAGTGCGAAGTGCGAAGTGCGAAGTGCGAAGTGCGAAGTGCGAAGTGCGAAGTGCGAAGTGCGAAGTGCGAAGTGCGAAGTGCGAAGTGCGAAGTGCGAAGTGCGAAGTGCGAAGTGCGAAATGCGAAGTGCGAAGTGCGAAGTGCGAAGTGCGAAGTGCGAAGTGCGAAGTGCGAAGTGCCAATTGCGAAGTGCGAAGTGCGAAGTGCGAAGTGCGAAGTGCGAAGTGCGAAGTGCGAAGTGCGAAGTGCGAAGTGCGAAGTGCGAAGTGCGAAGTGCGAAGTGCGAAGTGCGAAGTGCGAAGTGCGAATTGCGAAGTGCGAAGTGCGAAGTGCGAAGTGCGAAGTGCGAAGTGCGAAGTGCGAAGTGCGAAGTGCGAAGTGCGAAGTGCGAAGTGCGAATTGCGAAGTGCGAAGTGCGAAGTGCGAAGTGCGAAGTGCGAAGTGCGAAGTGCGAAGTGCGAAGTGCGATGTGCGAAGTGCGAAGTGCGAAGTGCGAAGTGCGAAGTGCGAAGTGCGAAGTGCGAAGTGCGAAGTGTGAAGTGTGAAGTGCGAAGTGCGAAGTGCGAAGTGCGAAGTGTGAAGTGTGATGTGTGAAGTGTGATGTGTGATGTGTGAAGTGTGAAGTGTGAAGTGTGAAGAGTGAAGAGTGAAGTGTGAAGTGTGAAGTGTGAAGTGTGAAGTGTGAAGTGTGAAGTGTGAAGTGTGAAGTGTGAAGTGTGAAGTGCGAAGTGCGAAGTGCGAAGTGCGAAGTGCGAAGTGCGAAGTGCGAAGTGCGAAGTGCGAAGTGCGAAGTGCGAAGTGCGAAGTGCGAAGTGCGAAGTGCGAAGTGCGAAGTGCGAAGTGCGAAGTGCGAAGTGCGAAGTGCGAATTGCGAAGTGCGAAGTGCGAAGTGCGAAGTGCGAAGTGCGAAGTGCGAAGTGCGAAGTGCGAAGTGCGAAGTGCGAATTGCGAAGTGCGAAGTGCGAAGTGCGAAGTGCGAAGTGCGAAGTGCGAAGTGCGAAGTGCGAAGTGCGATGTGCGAAGTGCGAAGTGCGAAGTGCGAAGTGCGAAGTGCGAAGTGCGAAGTGCGAAGTGCGAAGTGCGAAGTGCGAAGTGCGAAGTGCGAAGTGCGAAGTGCGAAGTGCGAAGTGCGAAGTGCGAAGTGCGAAGTGCGAAGTGCGAATTGCGAAGTGCGAAGTGCGAAGTGCGAAGTGCGAAGTGCGAAGTGCGAAGTGCGAAGTGCGAAGTGCGAAGTGCGAAGTGCGAAGTGCGAAGTGCGAAGTGCGAAGTGCGAAGTGCGAAGTGCGAAGTGCGAAGTGCGAAGTGCGAATTGCGAAGTGCGAAGTGCGAAGTGCGAAGTGCGAAGTGCGAAGTGCGAACTGCGAAGTGCGAAGTGCGAAGTGCGAAGTGCGAAGTGCGAAGTGCGAAGTGCGAAGTGAGAAGTGCGATGTGCGATGTGCGATGTGCGAAGTGCGAAGTGCGAAGTGCGAAGTGCGAAGTGCGAAGTGCGAATTGCGAAGTGCGAAGTGCGAAGTGCGAAGTGCGAAGTGCGAAGTGCGAAGTGCGAAGTGCGAAGTGCGAAGTGCGAAGTGCGAAGTGCGAAGTGCGAAGTGCGAAGTGCGAAGTGCGAAGTGCGAAGTGCGAAGTGCGAAGTGCGAAGTGCGAAGTGCGAAGTGCGAAGTGCGAAGTGCGAAGTGCGAAGTGCGAAGTGCGAAGTGCGAAGTGCGAAGTGCGAAGTGCGAAGTGCCAATTGCGAAGTGCGAAGTGCGAAGTGCGAAGTGCGAAGTGCGAAGTGCGAAGTGCGAAGTGCGAAGTGCGAAGTGCGAAGTGCGAAGTGCGAAGTGCGAAGTGCGAAGTGCGAAGTGCGAAGTGCGAAGTGCGATGTGCGAAGTGCGATGTGCGAAGTGCGAAGTGCGATGTGCGAAGTGCGAAGTGCGAAGTGCGAAGTGCGAAGTGCGAAGTGCGAAGTGCGAAGTGCGAAGTGCGAAGTGCGAAGTGCGAAGTGCGAAGTGCGAAGTGCGAAGTGCGAAGTGTGAAGTGCGAAGTGCGAAGTGCGAAGTGCGAAGTGCGAAGTGCGAAGTGCGAAGTGCGAAGTGCGAAGTGCGAAGTGCGAAGTGCGAAGTGCGAAGTGCGAAGTGCGAAGTGCGAAGTGCGAAGTGCGAAGTGCGAAGTGCGAAGTGCGAAGTTCGAAGTGCGAAGTGCGAAGTGTGATGTGCGAAGAGTGAAGTGGGAAGTGGGAAGTGTGAATTGTGAAGTGTGAAGGGTGAAGTGTGAAGTGTGAAGTGTGAAGTGTGAAGTGTGAAGTGTGAAGTGTGATGTGTGAAGTGTGAAGTGTGAAGTGTGAAGTGTGAAGTGTGAAGTGTGAAGTGTGAAGTGCGAAGTGCGAAGTGCGAAGTGCGAAGTGCGAAGTGCGAAGTGCGAAGTGCGAAGTGCGAAGTGTGAAGTGAGAAGTGAGAAGTGAGAAGTGTGAAGTGTGAAGTGTGAAGTGTGAAGTGTGAAGTGTGAAGTGTGATGTGTGAAGTGTGAAGTGTGAAGTGTGAAGTGTGAAGTGTGAAGTGCGAAGTGCGAAGTGCGAAGTGCGAAGTGCGAAGTGCGAAGTGCGAAGTGCGAAGTGGGAAGTGCGATGTGCGAAGTGCGAAGTGCGAAGTGCGAAGTGCGAAGTGCGAAGTGCGAAGTGCGAAGTGCGAAGTGCGAAGTGCGAAGTGCGAAGTGCGAAGTGCGAAGTGCGAAGTGCGAAGTGCGAAGTGCGAAGTGCGAAGTGCGAAGTGCGAAGTGCGAAGTGCGAAGTGCCAATTGCGAAGTGCGAAGTGCGAAGTGCGAAGTGCGAAGTGCGAAGTGCGAAGTGCGAAGTGCGAAGTGCGAAGTGCGAAGTGCGAAGTGCGAAGTGCGAAGTGCGAAGTGCGAAGTGCGAAGTGCGAAGTGCGAAGTGCGAATTGCGAAGTGCGAAGTGCGAAGTGCGAAGTGCGAAGTGCGAAGTGCGAAGTGCGAAGTGCGAAGTGCGAAGTGCGAAGTGCGAAGTGCGAATTGCGAAGTGCGAAGTGCGAAGTGCGAAGTGCGAAGTGCGAAGTGTGATGTGCGAAGAGTGAAGTGGGAAGTGTGAAGTGTGAATTGTGAAGTGTGAAGTGTGAAGTGTGAAGTGTGAAGTGTGAAGTGTGAAGTGTGAAGTGTGAAGTGTGAAGTGTGAAGTGTGAAGTGTGAAGTGTGAAGTGTGATGTGTGAAGTGTGATGTGTCATGTGTGAAGTGTGAAGTGTGAAGTGTGAAGAGTGAAGAGTGAAGTGTGAAGTGTGAAGTGTGAAGTGAGAAGTGAGAAGTGTGAAGTGTGAAGTGTGAAGTGTGAAGTGTGAAGTGTGAAGTGTGATGTGTGAAGTGTGAAGTGTGAAGTGTGAAGTGTGAAGTGTGAAGTGTGAAGTGCGAAGTGCGAAGTGCGAAGTGCGAAGTGCGAAGTGCGAAGTGCGAAGTGCGAAGTGCGAAGTGCGAAGTGCGATGTGCGAAGTGCGATGTGTGAAGTGTGAAGTGTGAAGTGTGAAGTGTGAAGTGTGAAGTGTGAAGTGTGAAGTGTGAAGTGTGAAGTGTGAAGTGTGAAGTGTGAAGTGTGAAGTGTGAAGTGTGAAGTGTGAAGTGTGAAGTGTGAAGTGTGAAGTGTGATGTGTGAAGTGTGAAGTGTGATGTGTGATGTGTGAAGTGTGAAGTGTGAAGTGTGAAGTGTGAAGTGTGAAGTGTGAAGTGTGAAGTGTGAAGTGTGAAGTGTGAAGTGTGAAGTGTGAAGTGTGAAGTGTGAAGTGTGAAGTGTGAAGTGTGAAGTGTGAAGTGTGAAGTGTGAAGTGTGAAGTGTGAAGTGTGAAGTGTGAAGTGTGCAGTGTGAAGTGTGAAGTGTGAAGTATGAAGTGTGAAGTGTGAAGAGTGAAGTGTGAAGTGTGAAGTGTGAAGTGTGAAGTGTGAAGGGTGAAGGGTGAAGTGTGAAGTGTGAAGTGTGAAGTGTGAAGTGTGAAGTGTGAAGTGTGAAGTGTGAAGTGTGAAGTGTGAAGTGTGAAGTGTGAAGTGTGAAGTGTGAAGTGTGAAGTGTGAAGTGTGAAGTGTGAAGTGTGAAGTGTGAAGTGTGAAGTGTGAAGTGTGAAGTGTGAAGTGTGAAGTGTGAAGTGTGAAGTGAAAAGTGCGAATTGCGAAGTGCGAAGTGCGAAGTGCGAAGTGCGAAGTGCGAAGTGCGAAGTGCGAAGTGCGAAGTGCGAAGTGCGAAGTGCGAAGTGCGAAGTGCGAAGTGCGAAGTGCGAAGTGCGAAGTGCGAAGTGCGAAGTGCGAAGTGCGAAGTGCGAAGTGCGAAGTGCGAAGTGCGAAGTGCGAAGTGCGAAGTGCGAAGTGCGAAGTGCGAAGTGCGCAGTGCGAAGTGCGAAGTGCGAAGTGCGAAGTGCGAAGTGCGAAGTGCGATGTGCGAAGTGCGAAGTGCGAAGTGCGAAGTGCGAAGTGCGAAGTGCGATGTGCGAAGTGCGAAGTGCGAAGTGCGAAGTGCGAAGTGCGAAGTGCGAAGTACGAAGTGTGAAGGGTGAAGTGTGAAGAGTGAAGTGTGAAGTGTGAAGTGTGAAGTGTGCAGTGTGAAGTGTGAAGTGTGAAGTGTGAAGTGTGAAGTGTGAAGTGTGAAGTGTGAAGTGTGAAGTCTGAAGTGTGAAGTGTGAAGTGTGAAGTGTGAAGTGTGAAGTGTGAAGTGAGAAGTGAGAAGTGTGGAGTGTGAAGTGTGAAGTGTGAAGTGTGATGTGTGAAGTGTGAAGTGTGAAGTGTGAAGTGTGAAGTGCGAAGTGCGAAGTGCGAAGTGCGAAGTGCGAAGTGCGAAGTGCGAAGTGCGAAGTGCGAATTGCGTAGTGCGAAGTGCGAAGTGCGAAGTGCGAAGTGCGAAGTTCGAAGTGCGAAGTGCGAAGTGTGATGTGCGAAGAGTGAAGTGGGAAGTGTGAAGTGTGAATTGTGAAGTGTGAAGGGTGAAGTGTGAAGTGTGAAGTGTGAAGTGTGAAGTGTGAAGTGTGAAGTGTGAAGTGTGATGTGTGAAGTGTGAAGTGTGAAGTGTGAAGTGTGAAGTGTGAAGTGTGAAGTGTGATGTGTGAAGGGTGAAGTGTGAAGTGTGAAGTGTGAAGTGTGAAGTGTGAAGTGTGAAGTGAGAAGTGAGAAGTGTGAAGTGTGAAGTGTGAAGTGTGAAGTGTGAAGTGTGCAGTGTGAAGTGTGAAGTGTGAAGTGTGAAGTGTGAAGTGTGAAGTGTGAAGTGTGAAGTCTGAAGTGTGAAGTGTGAAGTGTGAAGTGTGAAGTGTGAAGTGTGAAGTGAGAAGTGTGAAGTGTGAAGTGTGATGTGTGAAGTGTGAAGTGTGAAGTGTGAAGTGTGAAGTGCGAAGTGCGAAGTGCGAAGTGCGAAGTGCGAAGTGCGAAGTGCGAAGTGCGAAGTGCGAAGTGCGAAGTGCGAAGTGCGAAGTGCGAAGTGCGAAGTGCGAAGTGCGAAGTGCGAAGCGCGAAGTGCGAAGTGCGAAGTTCGAAGTGCGAAGTGCGAAGTGTGATGTGCGAAGAGTGAAGTGGGAAGTGTGAAGTGTGAATTGTGAAGTGTGAAGGGTGAAGTGTGAAGTGTGAAGTGTGAAGTGTGAAGTGTGAAGTGTGATGTGTGAAGTGTGAAGTGTGAAGCGTGAAGTGTGAAGTGTGAAGTGTGAAGTGTGAAGTGTGAAGTGTGAAGTGTGAAGTGTGAAGTGTGAAGTGTGAAGTGTGAAGTGTGAAGTGTGAAGTGTGAAGTGTGAAGTGTGAAGTGTGAAGTGTGAAGTGTGAAGTGTGAAGTGGGAAGTGTGAAGTGGGAAGTGGGAAGTGCGAAGTGCGAAGTGCGAAGTGCGAAGTGCGAAGTGCGAAGTGCGAAGTGCGAAGTGCGAAGTGCGAAGTGCGAAGTGCGAAGTGCGAATTGCGAAGTGCGAAGTGCGAAGTGCGAAGTGCGAAGTGCGAATTGCGAAGTGCGAAGTGCGAAGTGCGAAGTGCGAAGTGCGAAGTGCGAAGTGCGAAGTGCGAAGTGCGAAGTGCGAAGTGCGAAGTGCGAAGTGCGAAGTGCGAAGTGCGAAGTGCGAATTGCGAAGTGCGAAGTGCGAAGTGCGAAGTGCGAAGTGCGAATTGCGAAGTGCGAAGTGCGAAGTGCGAAGTGCGAAGTGCGAAGTGCGAAGTGCGAAGTGCGAAGTGCGAAGTGCGAAGTGCGAAGTGCGAAGTGTGATGTGCGAAGTGCGAAGTGCGAAGTGCGAAGTGCGAAGTGCGAAGTGTGAAGTGTGAAGTGTGAAGTGTGAAGTGTGAAGTGTGAAGTGTGAAGTGTGAAGTGTGAAGTGTGAAGTGTGAAGTGCGAATTGCGAAGTGCGAAGTGCGAAGTGCGAAGTGCGAAGTGCGAATTGCGAAGTGCGAAGTGCGAAGTGCGAAGTGCGAAGTGCGAAGTGCGAAGTGCGAAGTGCGAAGTGCGAAGTTCGAAGTGCGAAGTGCGAAGTGTGATGTGCGAAGAGTGAAGTGGGAAGTGTGAAGTGTGAATTGTGAAGTGTGAAGGGTGAAGTGTGAAGTGTGAAGTGTGAAGTGTGAAGTGCGAAGTGCGAAGTGCGAAGTGCGAAGTGCGAAGTGCGAAGTGCGAAGTGCGAAGTGCGAAGTGCGAAGTTCGAAGTGCGAAGTGCGAAGTGCGAAGTGCGAAGTGCGAAGTGCGAAGTGCGAAGTGCGAAGTGCGAAGTGCGAAGTGCGAAGTGCGAAGTGCGAAGTGCGAAGTGCGAACTGCGAACTGCGAAGTGCGAAGTGCGAATTGCGAAGTGCGAAGTGCGAAGTGCGAAGTGCGAAGTGCGAAGTGCGAAGTGCGAAGTGCGAAGTGCGAAGTGCGAAGTGCGAAGTGCGAAGTGCGAAGTGCGAAGTGCGAAGTGCGAAGTGCGAAGTGCGAAGTGCGAAGTGCGAAGTGCGAAGTGCGAAGTGCGAAGTGCGAACTGCGAAGTGCGAAGTGCGAAGTGCGAAGTGTGAAGTGTGAAGTGTGAAGTGTGAAGTGTGAAGTGTGATGTGTGATGTGTGAAGTGTGAAGTGTGAAGTGTGAAGAGTGAAGAGTGAAGTGTGAAGTGGGAAGTGTGAAGTGCGAAGTGCGAAGTGCGAAGTGCGAAGTGCGAAGTGCGAAGTGCGAAGTGCGAAGTGCGAAGTGCGAAGTGCGAAGTGCGAAGTGCGAAGTGCGAAGTGTGAAGTGTGAAGTGTGAAGTGTGAAGTGTGAAGTGTGAAGTGTGAAGTGTGAAGTGAGAAGTGAGAAGTGTGAAGTGTGAAGTGTGAAGTGTGAAGTGTGAAGTGTGATGTGTGAAGTGTGATGTGTGAAGTGTGAAGTGTGAAGTGTGAAGTGTGAAGTGTGAAGTGTGAAGTGAGAAGTGAGAAGTGTGAAGTGTGGAAGTGTGAAGTGTGAAGTGTGTTGTGTGAAGTGTGAAGTGTGAAGTGTGATGTGTGAAGTGTGAAGTGTGAAGTGCGAAGTGCGAAGTGCGAAGTGCGAAGTGCGAAGTGCGAAGTGCGAAGTGCGAAGTGCGAAGTGCGAAGTGCGAAGTGCGAAGTGCGAAGTGCGAAGTGCGAAGTGCGAAGTGCGAAGTGCGAAGTGCGAAGTGCGAAGTGCGAAGTGCGAAGTGCGAAGTGCGAAGTGCGAAGTGCGAAGTGCGAAGTGCGAAGTGCGATGTGCGAAGTGCGAAGTGCGAAGTGCGAAGTGCGAAGTGCGAAGTGCGAAGTGCGAAGTGCGAAGTGCGAAGTGCGAAGTGCGAAGTGCGAAGTGCGAAGTGCGAAGTGCGAAGTGCGAAGTGCGAAGTGGGAAGTGGGAAGTGGGAAGTGTGAAGTGTGAAGTGTGAAGTGTGAAGTGTGAAGTGTGAAGTGTGAAGTGTGCAGTGTGAAGTGTGCAGTGTGCAGTGTGAAGTGTGAAGTGTGAAGTGTGAAGTGTGAAGTGTGAAGTGTGAAGTGTGAAGTGTGAAGTGTGAAGTGTGAAGTGTGAAGTGTGAAGTGTGATGTGTGAAGTGTGATGTGTGATGTGTGAAGTGTGAAGTGTGAAGAGTGAAGAGTGAAGTGTGAAGTGTGAAGTGTGAAGTGTGAAGTGTGAAGTGTGAAGTGTGAAGTGTGAAGTGTGAAGTGTGATGTGCGAAGTGCGAAGTGCGAAGTGCGAAGTGCGAAGTGCGAAGTGCGAAGTGCGAAGTGCGAAGAGCGAAGTGCGAAGAGCGAAGTGCGAAGTGCGAAGTGCGAAGTGCGAAGTGCGAAGTGCGAAGTGCGAAGTGCGAAGTGCGAAGTGCGAAGTGCGAAGTGCGAAGTGCGAAGTGCGAAGTGCGAAGTGCGAATTGCGAAGTGCGAAGTGCGAAGTGCGAAGTGCGAAGTGCGAAGTGCGAAGTGCGAAGTGCGAAGTGCGATGTGCGAAGAGTGAAGTGCGAAGTGCGAAGTGCGAAGTGCGAAGTGCGAAGTGCGAAGTGCGAAGTGCGAAGTGGGAAGTGGGAAGTGTGAAGTGTGAAGTGTGAAGTGTGAAGTGTGAAGTGTGAAGTGTGAAGTGTGCAGTGTGAAGTGTGCAGTGTGCAGTGTGCAGTGTGAAGTGTGAAGTGTGAAGTGTGAAGTGTGAAGTGTGAAGTGTGAAGTGTGAAGTGTGAAGTGTGAAGTGCGAAGTGCGAAGTGCGAAGTGCGAAGTGCGAAGTGCGAAGTGCGAAGTGCGAAGTGCGAAGTGCGAAGTGCGAAGTGCGAAGTGCGAAGTGCGAAGTGCGAAGTGCGAAGTGCGAAGTGCGAAGTGCGAAGTGCGAAGTGGGAAGTGGGAAGTGGGAAGTGTGAAGTGTGAAGTGTGAAGTGTGAAGTGTGAAGTGTGAAGTGTGAAGTGTGCAGTGTGAAGTGTGCAGTGTGCAGTGTGAAGTGTGAAGTGTGAAGTGTGAAGTGTGAAGTGTGAAGTGTGAAGTGTGAAGTGTGAAGTGTGAAGTGTGAAGTGTGATGTGTGAAGTGTGATGTGTGATGTGTGAAGTGTGAAGTGTGAAGTGTGAAGTGTGAAGTGTGAAGTGTGAAGTGTGAAGTGTGATGTGTGAAGTGTGAAGTGTGAAGTGTGAAGTCTGAAGTGTGAAGTGTGAAGTGTGAAGTGAGAAGTGAGAAGTGTGAAGTGTGAAGTGTGAAGTGTGAAGTGTGAAGTGTGAAGTGTGATGTGTGAAGTGTGAAGTGTGAAGTATGAAGTGTGAAGTGTGAAGTGTGAAGTTCGAAGTGCGAAGTGCGAAGTGCGAAGTGCGAAGTGCGAAGTGCGAAGTGCGAAGTGCGAAGTGCGAAGTGCGATGTGCGAAGTGCGAAGTGCGAAGTGCGAAGTGCGAAGTGCGAAGTGCGAAGTGCGAAGTGCGAAGTGCGAAGTGCGAAGTGCGAAGTGCGAAGTGCGAAGTGCGAAGTGCGAAGTGCGAAGTGCGAAGTGCGAAGTGCGAAGTGCGATGTGCGAAGTGCGAAGTGCGAAGTGCGAAGTGCGAAGTGCGAAGTGCGAATTGCGAAGTGCGAAGTGCGAAGTGCGAAGTGCGAAGTGCGTAGTGCGAAGTACGAAGTGCGAAGTGCGAAGTGCGAAGTGCGAAGTGCGAAGTGCGAAGTGCGAAGTGCGAAGTGCGAAGTGCGAATTGCGAAGTGCGAAGTGCGAAGTGCGAAGTGCGAAGTGCGAAGTGCGAAGTGCGAACTGCGAAGTGCGAAGTGCGAAGTGCGAAGTGCGAAGTGCGAAGTGAGAAGTGCGATGTGCGATGTGCGATGTGCGAAGTGCGATGTGCGAAGTGCGAAGTGCGATGTGCGAAGTGCGAAGTGCGAAGTGCGAAGTGCGAAGTGCGAAGTGCGAAGTGCGAAGTGTGAAGTGTGAAGTGCGAAGTGCGAAGTGCGAAGTGCGAAGTGCGAAGTGCGAAGTGCGAAGTGCGAAGTGCGAAGTGCGAAGTGCGAAGTGCGAAGTGCGAAGTGCGAAGTGCGAAGTGCGAAGTGCGAAGTGCGAAGTTCGAAGTGCGAAGTGCGAAGTGTGATGTGCGAAGAGTGAAGTGGGAAGTGTGAAGTGTGAATTGTGAAGTGTGAAGGGTGAAGTGTGAAGTGTGAAGTGTGAAGTGTGAAGTGTGAAGTGTGATGTGTGAAGTGTGAAGTGTGAAGTGTGAAGTGTGAAGTGTGAAGTGTGAAGTGTGAAGTGTGAAGTGTGAAGTGTGAAGTGTGAAGTGTGAAGTGTGAAGTGTGAAGTGTGAAGTGTGAAGTGTGAAGTCTGAAGTGTGAAGTGTGAAGTGTGAAGTGAGAAGTGAGAAGTGTGAAGTGTGAAGTGTGAAGTGTGAAGTGTGATGTGTGAAGTGTGAAGTGTGAAGTGTGAAGTGTGAAGTGTGAAGTGTGAAGTGCGAAGTGCGAAGTGCGAAGTGCGAAGTGCGAAGTGCGAAGTGCGAAGTGCGAAGTGCGAAGTGCGAAGTGCGAAGTGCGATGTGCGAAGTGCGATGTGTGAAGTGTGAAGTGTGAAGTGTGAAGTGTGAAGTGTGAAGTGTGAAGTGTGAAGTGTGAAGTGTGAAGTGTGAAGTGTGAAGTGTGAAGTGTGAAGTGTGATGTGTGAAGTGTGAAGTGTGATGTGTGAAGTGTGAAGTGTGAAGTGTGAAGTGTGAAGTGTGAAGTGTGAAGTGTGAAGTGTGAAGTGTGAAGTGTGAAGTGTGAAGTGTGAAGTGTGAAGTGTGAAGTGTGAAGTGCGAAGTGCGAAGTGCGAAGTGCGAAGTGCGAAGTGCGAAGTGCGAAGTGCGCAGTGCGAAGTGCGATGTGCGAAGTGCGAAGTGCGAAGTGCGAAGTGCGATGTGCGAAGTGCGAAGTGCGAAGTGCGAAGTGCGAAGTGCGATGTGCGAAGAGTGAAGTGCGAAGTGCGAAGTGCGAAGTGCGAAGTGCGAAGTGCGAAGTGCGAAGGGCGAAGTACGAAGTGTGAAGGGTGAAGTGTGAAGAGTGAAGTGTGAAGTGTGAAGTGTGAAGTGTGCAGTGTGAAGTGTGAAGTGTGAAGTGTGAAGTGTGAAGTGTGAAGTGTGAAGTGTGAAGTGTGAAGTCTGAAGTGTGAAGTGTGAAGTGTGAAGTGTGAAGTGTGAAGTGAGAAGTGAGAAGTGTGAAGTGTGAAGTGTGAAGTGTGAAGTGTGATGTGTGAAGTGTGAAGTGTGAAGTGTGAAGTGTGAAGTGCGAAGTGCGAAGTGCGAAGTGCGAAGTGCGAAGTGCGAAGTGCGAAGTGCGAAGTGCGAAGTGCGAAGTGCGAATTGCGAAGTGCGAAGTGCGAAGTGCGAAGTGCGAAGTGCGAAGTGCGAAGTGCGAAGTGCGAAGTTCGAAGTGCGAAGTGCGAAGTGTGATGTGCGAAGAGTGAAGTGGGAAGTGTGAAGTGTGAATTGTGAAGTGTGAAGGGTGAAGTGTGAAGTGTGAAGTGTGAAGTGTGAAGTGTGAAGTGTGAAGTGTGATGTGTGAAGTGTGAAGTGTGAAGTGTGAAGTGTGAAGTGTGAAGTGTGAAGTGTGATGTGTGAAGGGTGAAGTGTGAAGTGTGAAGTGTGAAGTGTGAAGTGTGAAGTGTGAAGTGAGAAGTGAGAAGTGTGAAGTGTGAAGTGTGAAGTGTGAAGTGTGAAGTGGGAAGTGTGAAGTGCGAAGTGCGAAGTGCGAAGTGCGAAGTACGAAGTGCGAAGTGCGAAGTGCGAAGTGCGAAGTGCGAAGTGCGAAGTGCGAAGTGCGAAGTGCGAAGTGCGAAGTGCGAAGTGCGAAGTGCGAAGTGCGAAGTGCGAAGTGCGAAGTGCGAAGTGCGAAGTGCGAAGTGCGAAGTGCGAAGTGCGAAGTGCGAAGTGCGAAGTGCGAAGTGCGAAGTGCGAAGTGCGAAGTGCGAAGTGCGAAGTGCGAAGAGTGAAGTACGAAGTGCGAAGTGCGAAGTGCGAAGTGCGAAGTGCGAAGTGCGAAGTGCGAAGTGCGAAGTGCGAAGTGCGAAGTGCGAAGTGCGAAGTGCGAAGTGCGAAGTGCGAAGTGCGAAGTGCGAAGTGCGAAGTGCGAAGTGCGAAGTGCGAAGTGCGAAGTGCGAAGTGCGAAGTGCGAAGTGCGAAGTGCGAAGTGCGAAGTGCGAAGTGCGAAGAGTGAAGAGTGAAGTGTGAAGTGTGAAGTGTGAAGTGTGAAGTGTGAAGTGTGAAGTGTGAAGTGTGAAGTGGGAAGTGTGAAGTGTGAAGTGCGAAGTGCGAAGTGCGAAGTGCGAAGTGCGAAGTGCGAAGTGCGAAGTGCGAAGTGCGAAGAGCGAAGTGCGAAGTGCGAAGTGCGAAGTGCGAAGTGCGAAGTGCGAAGTGCGAAGTGCGAAGTGCGAAGTGCGAAGTGCGAATTGCGAAGTGCGAAGTGCGAAGTGCGAATTGCGAAGTGCGAAGTGCGAAGTGCGAAGTGCGAAGTGCGAAGTGCGAAGTGCGAAGTGCGAAGTGCGAAGTGCGAAGTGCGAAGTGCGAAGTGCGAAGTGCGAAGTGCGAAGTGCGAAGTGCGAAGTGCGAAGTGCGAAGTGCGAAGTGCGAAGTGCGAAGTGCGAAGTGCGAAGTGCGCAGTGCGAAGTGCGAAGTGCGAAGTGCGAAGTGCGAAGTGCGATGTGCGAAGTGCGAAGTGCGAAGTGCGAAGTGCGAAGTGCGATGTGCGAAGAGTGAAGTGCGAAGTGCGAAGTGCGAAGTGCGAAGTGCGAAGTGCGAAGTGCGAAGTGCGAAGTGTGAAGGGTGAAGTGTGAAGTGTGAAGTGTGAAGTGTGAAGTGTGAAGTGTGAAGTGTGAAGTGTGAAGTGTGCAGTGTGAAGTGTGAAGTGTGAAGTGTGAAGTGTGAAGTGTGAAGTGTGAAGTGTGAAGTGTGAAGTGTGAAGTCTGAAGTGTGAAGTGTGAAGTGTGAAGTGTGAAGTGTGAAGTGAGAAGTGAGAAGTGAGAAGTGTGAAGTGTGAAGTGTGAAGTGTGAAGTGTGAAGTGTGAAGTGTGAAGTGTGAAGTGCGAAGTGCGAAGTGCGAAGTGCGAAGTGCGAAGTGTGATGTGCGAAGAGTGAAGTGGGAAGTGTGAAGTGTGAATTGTGAAGTGTGAAGGGTGAAGTGTGAAGTGTGAAGTGTGAAGTGTGAAGTGTGATGTGTGAAGTGTGAAGTGTGAAGTGTGAAGTGTGAAGTGTGAAGTGTGAAGTGTGAAGTGTGATGTGCGATGTGCGAAGTGCGAAGTGCGAAGTGCGAAGTGCGAAGTGCGAAGTTCGAAGTGCGAAGTGCGAAGTGTGATGTGCGAAGAGTGAAGTGGGAAGTGTGAAGTGTGAATTGTGAAGTGTGAAGGGTGAAGTGTGAAGTGTGAAGTGTGAAGTGTGAAGTGTGAAGTGTGATGTGTGAAGTGTGAAGTGTGAAGTGTGAAGTGTGAAGTGTGAAGTGTGAAGTGTGAAGTGTGAAGTGTGAAGTGTGAAGTGTGAAGTGTGAAGTGTGAAGTGTGAAGTGTGAAGTGTGAAGTCTGAAGTGTGAAGTGTGAAGTGTGAAGTGAGAAGTGAGAAGTGTGAAGTGTGAAGTGTGAAGTGTGAAGTGTGAAGTGTGAAGTGTGATGTGTGAAGTGTGAAGTGTGAAGTGTGAAGTGTGAAGTGTGAAGTGTGAAGTGTGAAGTGCGAAGTGCGAAGTGCGAAGTGCGAAGTGCGAAGTGCGAAGTGCGAAGTGCGAAGTGCGAAGTGCGAAGTGCGAAGTGCGAAGTGCGAAGTGCGAAGTGCGAAGTGCGAAGTGCGAAGTGGGAAGTGGGAAGTGGGAAGTGTGAAGTGTGAAGTGTGAAGTGTGAAGTGTGAAGTGTGAAGTGTGAAGTGTGCAGTGTGAAGTGTGCAGTGTGCAGTGTGAAGTGTGAAGTGTGAAGTGTGAAGTGTGAAGTGTGAAGTGTGAAGTGTGAAGTGTGAAGTGTGAAGTGTGAAGTGTGATGTGTGAAGTGTGATGTGTGATGTGTGAAGTGTGAAGTGTGAAGTGTGAAGTGTGAAGTGTGAAGTGTGAAGTGTGAAGTGTGATGTGTGAAGTGTGAAGTGTGAAGTGTGAAGTCTGAAGTGTGAAGTGTGAAGTGTGAAGTGAGAAGTGAGAAGTGTGAAGTGTGAAGTGTGAAGTGTGAAGTGTGAAGTGTGAAGTGTGATGTGTGAAGTGTGAAGTGTGAAGTATGAAGTGTGAAGTGTGAAGTGTGAAGTGCGAAGTGCGAAGTGCGAAGTGCGAAGTGCGAAGTGCGAAGTGCGAAGTGCGAAGTGCGAAGTGCGAAGTGCGATGTGCGAAGTGCGAAGTGCGAAGTGCGAAGTGCGAAGTGCGAAGTGCGAAGTGCGAAGTGCGAAGTGCGAAGTGCGAAGTGCGAAGTGCGAAGTGCGAAGTGCGAAGTGCGAAGTGCGAAGTGCGAAGTGCGAAGTGCGAAGTGCGAAGTGCGATGTGCGAAGTGCGAAGTGCGAAGTGCGAAGTGCGAAGTGCGAAGTGCGAAGTGCGAATTGCGAAGTGCGAAGTGCGAAGTGCGAAGTGCGAAGTGCGTAGTGCGAAGTACGAAGTGCGAAGTGCGAAGTGCGAAGTGCGAAGTGCGAAGTGCGAAGTGCGAAGTGCGAAGTGCGAAGTGCGAATTGCGAAGTGCGAAGTGCGAAGTGCGAAGTGCGAAGTGCGAAGTGCGAAGTGCGAACTGCGAAGTGCGAAGTGCGAAGTGCGAAGTGCGAAGTGCGAAGTGAGAAGTGCGATGTGCGATGTGCGATGTGCGAAGTGCGATGTGCGAAGTGCGAAGTGCGATGTGCGAAGTGCGAAGTGCGAAGTGCGAAGTGCGAAGTGCGAAGTGCGAAGTGCGAAGTGTGAAGTGTGAAGTGCGAAGTGCGAAGTGCGAAGTGCGAAGTGCGAAGTGCGAAGTGCGAAGTGCGAAGTGCGAAGTGCGAAGTGCGAAGTGCGAAGTGCGAAGTGCGAAGTGCGAAGTGCGAAGTGCGAAGTGCGAAGTGCGAAGTTCGAAGTGCGAAGTGCGAAGTGTGATGTGCGAAGAGTGAAGTGGGAAGTGTGAAGTGTGAATTGTGAAGTGTGAAGGGTGAAGTGTGAAGTGTGAAGTGTGAAGTGTGAAGTGTGAAGTGTGATGTGTGAAGTGTGAAGTGTGAAGTGTGAAGTGTGAAGTGTGAAGTGTGAAGTGTGAAGTGTGAAGTGTGAAGTGTGAAGTGTGAAGTGTGAAGTGTGAAGTGTGAAGTGTGAAGTGTGAAGTGTGAAGTGTGAAGTCTGAAGTGTGAAGTGTGAAGTGTGAAGTGAGAAGTGAGAAGTGTGAAGTGTGAAGTGTGAAGTGTGAAGTGTGATGTGTGAAGTGTGAAGTGTGAAGTGTGAAGTGTGAAGTGTGAAGTGTGAAGTGCGAAGTGCGAAGTGCGAAGTGCGAAGTGCGAAGTGCGAAGTGCGAAGTGCGAAGTGCGAAGTGCGAAGTGCGAAGTGCGATGTGCGAAGTGCGATGTGTGAAGTGTGAAGTGTGAAGTGTGAAGTGTGAAGTGTGAAGTGTGAAGTGTGAAGTGTGAAGTGTGAAGTGTGAAGTGTGAAGTGTGAAGTGTGAAGTGTGATGTGTGAAGTGTGAAGTGTGATGTGTGAAGTGTGAAGTGTGAAGTGTGAAGTGTGAAGTGTGAAGTGTGAAGTGTGAAGTGTGAAGTGTGAAGTGTGAAGTGTGAAGTGTGAAGTGTGAAGTGTGAAGTGTGAAGTGTGAAGTGTGAAGTGCGAAGTGCGAAGTGCGAAGTGCGAAGTGCGAAGTGCGAAGTGCGAAGTGCGCAGTGCGAAGTGCGATGTGCGAAGTGCGAAGTGCGAAGTGCGAAGTGCGATGTGCGAAGTGCGAAGTGCGAAGTGCGAAGTGCGAAGTGCGATGTGCGAAGAGTGAAGTGCGAAGTGCGAAGTGCGAAGTGCGAAGTGCGAAGTGCGAAGTGCGAAGGGCGAAGTACGAAGTGTGAAGGGTGAAGTGTGAAGAGTGAAGTGTGAAGTGTGAAGTGTGAAGTGTGCAGTGTGAAGTGTGAAGTGTGAAGTGTGAAGTGTGAAGTGTGAAGTGTGAAGTGTGAAGTGTGAAGTCTGAAGTGTGAAGTGTGAAGTGTGAAGTGTGAAGTGTGAAGTGAGAAGTGAGAAGTGTGAAGTGTGAAGTGTGAAGTGTGAAGTGTGATGTGTGAAGTGTGAAGTGTGAAGTGTGAAGTGTGAAGTGCGAAGTGCGAAGTGCGAAGTGCGAAGTGCGAAGTGCGAAGTGCGAAGTGCGAAGTGCGAAGTGCGAAGTGCGAATTGCGAAGTGCGAAGTGCGAAGTGCGAAGTGCGAAGTGCGAAGTGCGAAGTGCGAAGTGCGAAGTTCGAAGTGCGAAGTGCGAAGTGTGATGTGCGAAGAGTGAAGTGGGAAGTGTGAAGTGTGAATTGTGAAGTGTGAAGGGTGAAGTGTGAAGTGTGAAGTGTGAAGTGTGAAGTGTGAAGTGTGAAGTGTGATGTGTGAAGTGTGAAGTGTGAAGTGTGAAGTGTGAAGTGTGAAGTGTGAAGTGTGATGTGTGAAGGGTGAAGTGTGAAGTGTGAAGTGTGAAGTGTGAAGTGTGAAGTGTGAAGTGAGAAGTGAGAAGTGTGAAGTGTGAAGTGTGAAGTGTGAAGTGTGAAGTGGGAAGTGTGAAGTGCGAAGTGCGAAGTGCGAAGTGCGAAGTACGAAGTGCGAAGTGCGAAGTGCGAAGTGCGAAGTGCGAAGTGCGAAGTGCGAAGTGCGAAGTGCGAAGTGCGAAGTGCGAAGTGCGAAGTGCGAAGTGCGAAGTGCGAAGTGCGAAGTGCGAAGTGCGAAGTGCGAAGTGCGAAGTGCGAAGTGCGAAGTGCGAAGTGCGAAGTGCGAAGTGCGAAGTGCGAAGTGCGAAGTGCGAAGTGCGAAGTGCGAAGAGTGAAGTACGAAGTGCGAAGTGCGAAGTGCGAAGTGCGAAGTGCGAAGTGCGAAGTGCGAAGTGCGAAGTGCGAAGTGCGAAGTGCGAAGTGCGAAGTGCGAAGTGCGAAGTGCGAAGTGCGAAGTGCGAAGTGCGAAGTGCGAAGTGCGAAGTGCGAAGTGCGAAGTGCGAAGTGCGAAGTGCGAAGTGCGAAGTGCGAAGTGCGAAGTGCGAAGTGCGAAGTGCGAAGTGCGAAGAGTGAAGAGTGAAGTGTGAAGTGTGAAGTGTGAAGTGTGAAGTGTGAAGTGTGAAGTGTGAAGTGTGAAGTGGGAAGTGTGAAGTGTGAAGTGCGAAGTGCGAAGTGCGAAGTGCGAAGTGCGAAGTGCGAAGTGCGAAGTGCGAAGTGCGAAGAGCGAAGTGCGAAGTGCGAAGTGCGAAGTGCGAAGTGCGAAGTGCGAAGTGCGAAGTGCGAAGTGCGAAGTGCGAAGTGCGAATTGCGAAGTGCGAAGTGCGAAGTGCGAATTGCGAAGTGCGAAGTGCGAAGTGCGAAGTGCGAAGTGCGAAGTGCGAAGTGCGAAGTGCGAAGTGCGAAGTGCGAAGTGCGAAGTGCGAAGTGCGAAGTGCGAAGTGCGAAGTGCGAAGTGCGAAGTGCGAAGTGCGAAGTGCGAAGTGCGAAGTGCGAAGTGCGCAGTGCGAAGTGCGAAGTGCGAAGTGCGAAGTGCGAAGTGCGATGTGCGAAGTGCGAAGTGCGAAGTGCGAAGTGCGAAGTGCGATGTGCGAAGAGTGAAGTGCGAAGTGCGAAGTGCGAAGTGCGAAGTGCGAAGTGCGAAGTGCGAAGTGCGAAGTGTGAAGGGTGAAGTGTGAAGTGTGAAGTGTGAAGTGTGAAGTGTGAAGTGTGAAGTGTGAAGTGTGAAGTGTGCAGTGTGAAGTGTGAAGTGTGAAGTGTGAAGTGTGAAGTGTGAAGTGTGAAGTGTGAAGTGTGAAGTGTGAAGTCTGAAGTGTGAAGTGTGAAGTGTGAAGTGTGAAGTGTGAAGTGAGAAGTGAGAAGTGAGAAGTGTGAAGTGTGAAGTGTGAAGTGTGAAGTGTGAAGTGTGAAGTGTGAAGTGTGAAGTGCGAAGTGCGAAGTGCGAAGTGCGAAGTGCGAAGTGTGATGTGCGAAGAGTGAAGTGGGAAGTGTGAAGTGTGAATTGTGAAGTGTGAAGGGTGAAGTGTGAAGTGTGAAGTGTGAAGTGTGAAGTGTGATGTGTGAAGTGTGAAGTGTGAAGTGTGAAGTGTGAAGTGTGAAGTGTGAAGTGTGAAGTGTGATGTGCGATGTGCGAAGTGCGAAGTGCGAAGTGCGAAGTGCGAAGTGCGAAGTTCGAAGTGCGAAGTGCGAAGTGTGATGTGCGAAGAGTGAAGTGGGAAGTGTGAAGTGTGAATTGTGAAGTGTGAAGGGTGAAGTGTGAAGTGTGAAGTGTGAAGTGTGAAGTGTGAAGTGTGATGTGTGAAGTGTGAAGTGTGAAGTGTGAAGTGTGAAGTGTGAAGTGTGAAGTGTGAAGTGTGAAGTGTGAAGTGTGAAGTGTGAAGTGTGAAGTGTGAAGTGTGAAGTGTGAAGTGTGAAGTCTGAAGTGTGAAGTGTGAAGTGTGAAGTGAGAAGTGAGAAGTGTGAAGTGTGAAGTGTGAAGTGTGAAGTGTGAAGTGTGAAGTGTGATGTGTGAAGTGTGAAGTGTGAAGTGTGAAGTGTGAAGTGTGAAGTGTGAAGTGTGAAGTGCGAAGTGCGAAGTGCGAAGTGCGAAGTGCGAAGTGCGAAGTGCGAAGTGCGAAGTGCGAAGTGCGAAGTGCGAAGTGCGAAGTGCGAAGTGCGATGTGCGAAGTGCGATGTGTGAAGTGTGAAGTGTGAAGTGTGAAGTGTGAAGTGTGAAGTGTGAAGTGTGAAGTGTGAAGTGTGAAGTGTGAAGTGTGAAGTGTGAAGTGTGAAGTGTGAAGTGTGAAGTGTGATGTGTGAAGTGTGAAGTGTGATGTGTGAAGTGTGAAGTGTGAAGTGTGAAGTGTGAAGTGTGAAGTGTGAAGTGTGAAGTGTGAAGTGTGAAGTGTGAAGTGTGAAGTGTGAAGTGTGAAGTGTGAAGTGTGAAGTGTGAAGTGTGAAGTGTGAAGTGTGAAGTGTGAAGTGTGAAGTGTGAAGTGTGAAGTGTGAAGTGTGAAGTGTGAAGTGTGAAGTGTGAAGTGTGAAGTGTGAAGTGTGCAGTGTGAAGTGTGAAGTGTGAAGTATGAAGTGTGAAGTGTGAAGTGTGAAGTGTGAAGTGTGAAGTGTGAAGTGTGAAGTGTGAAGTGTGAAGTGTGAAGTGTGAAGTGTGAAGTGTGAAGTCTGAAGTGTGAAGTGTGAAGTGTGAAGTGAGAAGTGAGAAGTGTGAAGTGTGAAGTGTGAAGTGTGAAGTGTGAAGTGTGAAGTGTGATGTGTGAAGTGTGAAGTGTGAAGTGTGAAGTGTGAAGTGTGAAGTGTGAAGTGTGAAGTGCGAAGTGCGAAGTGCGAAGTGCGAAGTGCGAAGTGCGAAGTGCGAAGTGCGAAGTGCGAAGTGCGAAGTGCGAAGTGCGAAGTGCGAAGTTCGAAGTGCGAAGTGCGAAGTGTGATGTGCGAAGAGTGAAGTGGGAAGTGTGAAGTGTGAATTGTGAAGTGTGAAGGGTGAAGTGTGAAGTGTGAAGTGTGAAGTGTGAAGTGTGAAGTGTGATGTGTGAAGTGTGAAGTGTGAAGTGTGAAGTGTGAAGTGTGAAGTGTGAAGTGTGAAGTGTGAAGTGTGAAGTGTGAAGTGTGAAGTGTGAAGTGTGAAGTGTGAAGTGTGAAGTGTGAAGTCTGAAGTGTGAAGTGTGAAGTGTGAAGTGAGAAGTGAGAAGTGTGAAGTGTGAAGTGTGAAGTGTGAAGTGTGAAGTGTGAAGTGTGAAGTGTGATGTGTGAAGTGTGAAGTGTGAAGTGTGAAGTGTGAAGTGTGAAGTGTGAAGTGTGAAGTGCGAAGTGCGAAGTGCGAAGTGCGAAGTGCGAAGTGCGAAGTGCGAAGTGCGAAGTGCGAAGTGCGAAGTGCGAAGTGCGATGTGCGAAGTGCGATGTGTGAAGTGTGAAGTGTGAAGTGTGAAGTGTGAAGTGTGAAGTGTGAAGTGTGAAGTGTGAAGTGTGAAGTGTGAAGTGTGAAGTGTGAAGTGTGAAGTGTGAAGTGTGAAGTGTGAAGTGTGAAGTGTGAAGTGTGATGTGTGAAGTGTGAAGTGTGATGTGTGAAGTGTGAAGTGTGAAGTGTGAAGTGTGAAGTGTGAAGTGTGAAGTGTGAAGTGTGAAGTGTGAAGTGTGAAGTGTGAAGTGTGAAGTGTGAAGTGTGAAGTGTGAAGTGTGAAGTGTGAAGTGTGAAGTGTGAAGTGTGAAGTGTGAAGTGTGAAGTGTGAAGTTTGAAGTGTGAAGTGTGAAGTGTGAAGTGTGCAGTGTGAAGTGTGAAGTGTGAAGTATGAAGTGTGAAGTGTGAAGAGCGATGTGCGAAGTGCGAAGTGCGAAGTGCGAAGTGCGATGTGCGAAGTGCGAAGTGCGAAGTGCGAAGTGCGAAGTGCGATGTGCGAAGAGTGAAGTGCGAAGTGCGAAGTGCGAAGTGCGAAGTGCGAAGTGCGAAGTGCGAAGGGCGAAGTACGAAGTGTGAAGGGTGAAGTGTGAAGAGTGAAGTGTGAAGTGTGAAGTGTGAAGTGTGCAGTGTGAAGTGTGAAGTGTGAAGTGTGAAGTGTGAAGTGTGAAGTGTGAAGTGTGAAGTGTGAAGTCTGAAGGGTGAAGTGTGAAGTGTGAAGTGTGAAGTGTGAAGTGAGAAGTGAGAAGTGTGAAGTGTGAAGTGTGAAGTGTGAAGTGTGATGTGTGAAGTGTGAAGTGTGAAGTGTGAAGTGTGAAGTGCGAAGTGCGAAGTGCGAAGTGCGAAGTGCGAAGTGCGAAGTGCGAAGTGCGAAGTGCGAAGTGCGAAGTGCGAATTGCGAAGTGCGAAGTGCGAAGTGCGAAGTGCGAAGTGCGAAGTGCGAAGTGCGAAGTGCGAAGTTCGAAGTGCGAAGTGCGAAGTGTGATGTGCGAAGAGTGAAGTGGGAAGTGTGAAGTGTGAATTGTGAAGTGTGAAGGGTGAAGTGTGAAGTGTGAAGTGTGAAGTGTGAAGTGTGAAGTGTGAAGTGTGAAGTGTGAAGTGTGATGTGTGAAGTGTGAAGTGTGAAGTGTGAAGTGTGAAGTGTGAAGTGTGAAGTGTGATGTGTGAAGGGTGAAGTGTGAAGTGTGAAGTGTGAAGTGTGAAGTGTGAAGTGTGAAGTGAGAAGTGAGAAGTGTGAAGTGTGAAGTGTGAAGTGTGAAGTGTGAAGTGGGAAGTGTGAAGTGCGAAGTGCGAAGTGCGAAGTGCGAAGTACGAAGTGCGAAGTGCGAAGTGCGAAGTGCGAAGTGCGAAGTGCGAAGTGCGAAGTGCGAAGTGCGAAGTGCGAAGTGCGAAGTGCGAAGTGCGAAGTGCGAAGTGCGAAGTGCGAAGTGCGAAGTGCGAAGTGCGAAGTGCGAAGTGCGAAGTGCGAAGTGCGAAGTGCGAAGTGCGAAGTGCGAAGTGCGAAGTGCGAAGTGCGAAGTGCGAAGTGCGAAGTGCGAAGTGCGAAGTGCGAAGAGTGAAGAGTGAAGTACGAAGTGCGAAGTGCGAAGTGCGAAGTGCGAAGTGCGAAGTGCGAAGTGCGAAGTGCGAAGTGCGAAGTGCGAAGTGCGAAGTGCGAAGTGCGAAGTGCGAAGTGCGAAGTGCGAAGTGCGAAGTGCGAAGTGCGAAGTGCGAAGTGCGAAGTGCGAAGTGCGAAGTGCGAAGTGCGAAGTGCGAAGTGCGAAGTGCGAAGTGCGAAGTGCGAAGTGCGAAGTGCGAAGTGCGAAGTGCGAAGTGCGAAGTGCGAAGAGTGAAGAGTGAAGTGTGAAGTGTGAAGTGTGAAGTGTGAAGTGTGAAGTGTGAAGTGTGAAGTGTGAAGTGGGAAGTGTGAAGTGTGAAGTGCGAAGTGCGAAGTGCGAAGTGCGAAGTGCGAAGTGCGAAGTGCGAAGTGCGAAGTGCGAAGAGCGAAGTGCGAAGTGCGAAGTGCGAAGTGCGAAGTGCGAAGTGCGAAGTGCGAAGTGCGAAGTGCGAAGTGCGAAGTGCGAATTGCGAAGTGCGAAGTGCGAAGTGCGAATTGCGAAGTGCGAAGTGCGAAGTGCGAAGTGCGAAGTGCGAAGTGCGAAGTGCGAAGTGCGAAGTGCGAAGTGCGAAGTGCGAAGTGCGAAGTGCGAAGTGCGAAGTGCGAAGTGCGAAGTGCGAAGTGCGAAGTGCGAAGTGCGAAGTGCGCAGTGCGAAGTGCGAAGTGCGAAGTGCGAAGTGCGAAGTGCGATGTGCGAAGTGCGAAGTGCGAAGTGCGAAGTGCGAAGTGCGATGTGCGAAGAGTGAAGTGCGAAGTGCGAAGTGCGAAGTGCGAAGTGCGAAGTGTGAAGGGTGAAGTGTGAAGTGTGAAGTGTGAAGTGTGAAGTGTGAAGTGTGAAGTGTGAAGTGTGAAGTGTGCAGTGTGAAGTGTGAAGTGTGAAGTGTGAAGTGTGAAGTGTGAAGTGTGAAGTGTGAAGTGTGAAGTGTGAAGTCTGAAGTGTGAAGTGTGAAGTGTGAAGTGTGAAGTGTGAAGTGAGAAGTGAGAAGTGAGAAGTGTGAAGTGTGAAGTGTGAAGTGTGAAGTGTGAAGTGTGAAGTGTGAAGTGTGAAGTGCGAAGTGCGAAGTGCGAAGTGCGAAGTGCGAAGTGCGAAGTGCGAAGTGCGAAGTGCGAAGTGCGAAGTGCGAAGTGCGAAGTGCGAAGTGCGAAGTGCGAAGTGCGAAGTGCGAAGTGCGAAGTGCGAAGTGCGAAGTTCGAAGTGCGAAGTGTGATGTGCGAAGAGTGAAGTGGGAAGTGTGAAGTGTGAATTGTGAAGTGTGAAGGGTGAAGTGTGAAGTGTGAAGTGTGAAGTGTGAAGTGTGATGTGTGAAGTGTGAAGTGTGAAGTGTGAAGTGTGAAGTGTGAAGTGTGAAGTGTGAAGTGTGAAGTGTGATGTGCGATGTGCGAAGTGCGATGTGCGAAGTGCGAAGTGCGATGTGCGAAGTGCGAAGTGCGAAGTGCGAAGTGCGAAGTGCGAAGTGCGAAGTGCGAAGTGCGAAGTGCGAAGTGTGAAGTGCGAAGTGCGAAGTGCGAAGTGCGAAGTGCGAAGTGCGAAGTGCGAAGTGCGAAGTGCGAAGTGCGAAGTGCGAAGTGCGAAGTGCGAAGTGCGAAGTGCGAAGTGCGAAGTGCGAAGTGCGAAGTTCGAAGTGCGAAGTGCGAAGTGTGATGTGCGAAGAGTGAAGTGGGAAGTGTGAAGTGTGAATTGTGAAGTGTGAAGGGTGAAGTGTGAAGTGTGAAGTGTGAAGTGTGAAGTGTGAAGTGTGATGTGTGAAGTGTGAAGTGTGAAGTGTGAAGTGTGAAGTGTGAAGTGTGAAGTGTGAAGTGTGAAGTGTGAAGTGTGAAGTGTGAAGTGTGAAGTGTGAAGTGTGAAGTGTGAAGTGTGATGTCTGAAGTGTGAAGTGAGAAGTGAGAAGTGTGAAGTGTGAAGTGTGAAGTGTGAAGTGTGAAGTGTGAAGTGTGATGTGTGAAGTGTGAAGTGTGAAGTGTGAAGTGTGAAGTGTGAAGTGTGAAGTGTGAAGTGCGAAGTGCGAAGTGCGAAGTGCGAAGTGCGAAGTGCGAAGTGCGAAGTGCGAAGTGCGAAGTGCGAAGTGCGAAGTGCGATGTGCGAAGTGCGATGTGTGAAGTGTGAAGTGTGAAGTGTGAAGTGTGAAGTGTGAAGTGTGAAGTGTGAAGTGTGAAGTGTGAAGTGTGAAGTGTGAAGTGTGAAGTGTGAAGTGTGAAGTGTGATGTGTGAAGTGTGAAGTGTGATGTGTGAAGTGTGAAGTGTGAAGTGTGAAGTGTGAAGTGTGAAGTGTGAAGTGTGAAGTGTGAAGTGTGAAGTGTGAAGTGTGAAGTGTGAAGTGTGAAGTGTGAAGTGTGAAGTGTGAAGTGTGAAGTGTGAAGTGTGAAGTGTGAAGTGTGAAGTGTGAAGTGTGAAGTGTGAAGTGTGAAGTGTGAAGTGTGCAGTGTGAAGTGTGAAGTGTGAAGTATGAAGTGTGAAGTGTGAAGAGTGAAGTGTGAAGTGTGAAGTGTGAAGTGTGAAGTGTGAAGGGTGAAGGGTGAAGTGTGAAGTGCGAAGTGCGAAGTGCGAAGTGCGAAGTGCGAAGTGCGAAGTGCGAAGTGCGAAGTGCGAAGTGCGAAGTGCGAAGTGCGAAGTGCGAAGTGCGAAGTGCGAAGTGCGAAGTGCGAAGTGCGAAGTGCGAAGTGCGAAGTGCGAAGTGCGAAGTGCGAAGTGCGAAGTGCGCAGTGTGAAGTGCGAAGTGCGAAGTGCGAAGTGCGAAGTGCGAAGTGCGATGTGCGAAGTGCGAAGTGCGAAGTGCGAAGTGCGAAGTGCGATGTGCGAAGAGTGAAGTGCGAAGTGCGAAGTGCGAAGTGCGAAGTGCGAAGTGCGAAGTGCGAAGTGCGAAGTACGAAGTGTGAAGGGTGAAGTGTGAAGAGTGAAGTGTGAAGTGTGAAGTGTGAAGTGTGCAGTGTGAAGTGTGAAGTGTGAAGTGTGAAGTGTGAAGTGTGAAGTGTGAAGTGTGAAGTGTGAAGTCTGAAGTGTGAAGTGTGAAGTGTGAAGTGTGAAGTGTGAAGTGAGAAGTGAGAAGTGTGAAGTGTGAAGTGTGAAGTGTGAAGTGTGATGTGTGAAGTGTGAAGTGTGAAGTGTGAAGTGTGAAGTGCGAAGTGCGAAGTGCGAAGTGCGAAGTGCGAAGTGCGAAGTGCGAAGTGCGAAGTGCGAAGTGCGAAGTGCGAATTGCGAAGTGCGAAGTGCGAAGTGCGAAGTGCGAAGTGCGAAGTGCGAAGTGCGAAGTGCGAAGTTCGAAGTGCGAAGTGCGAAGTGTGATGTGCGAAGAGTGAAGTGGGAAGTGTGAAGTGTGAATTGTGAAGTGTGAAGGGTGAAGTGTGAAGTGTGAAGTGTGAAGTGTGAAGTGTGAAGTGTGAAGTGTGATGTGTGAAGTGTGAAGTGTGAAGTGTGAAGTGTGAAGTGTGAAGTGTGAAGTGTGATGTGTGAAGGGTGAAGTGTGAAGTGTGAAGTGTGAAGTGTGAAGTGTGAAGTGAGAAGTGAGAAGTGTGAAGTGTGAAGTGTGAAGTGTGAAGTGGGAAGTGTGAAGTGCGAAGTGCGAAGTGCGAAGTGCGAAGTACGAAGTGCGAAGTGCGAAGTGCGAAGTGCGAAGTGCGAAGTGCGAAGTGCGAAGTGCGAAGTGCGAAGTGCGAAGTGCGAAGTGCGAAGTGCGAAGTGCGAAGTGCGAAGTGCGAAGTGCGAAGTGCGAAGTGCGAAGTGCGAAGTGCGAAGTGCGAAGTGCGAAGTGCGAAGTGCGAAGTGCGAAGTGCGAAGTGCGAAGAGTGAAGAGTGAAGTGTGAAGTGTGAAGTGTGAAGTGTGAAGTGTGAAGTGTGAAGTGTGAAGTGGGAAGTGTGAAGTGTGAAGTGCGAAGTGCGAAGTGCGAAGTGCGAAGTGCGAAGTGCGAAGTGCGAAGTGCGAAGTGCGAAGTGCGAAGTGCGAAGTGCGAAGTGCGAAGTGCGAAGTGCGAATTGCGAAGTGCGAAGTGCCAAGTGCGAAGTGCGAATTGCGAAGTGCGAAGTGCGAAGTGCGAAGTGCGAAGTGCGAAGTGCGAAGTGCGAAGTGCGAAGTGCGAAGTGCGAAGTGCGAAGTGCGAAGTGCGAAGTGTGAAGTGTGAAGTGCGAAGTGCGAAGTGCGAAGTGCGAAGTGCGAAGTGCGAAGTGCGAAGTGCGAAGTGCGAAGTGCGAAGTGCGAAGTGCGAAGTGCGAAGTGCGAAGTGCGAAGTGCGAAGTGCGAAGTTCGAAGTGCGAAGTGCGAAGTGTGATGTGCGAAGAGTGAAGTGGGAAGTGTGAAGTGTGAATTGTGAAGTGTGAAGGGTGAAGTGTGAAGTGTGAAGTGTGAAGTGTGAAGTGTGAAGTGTGATGTGTGAAGTGTGAAGTGTGAAGTGTGAAGTGTGAAGTGTGAAGTGTGAAGTGTGAAGTGTGAAGTGTGAAGTGTGAAGTGTGAAGTGTGAAGTGTGAAGTGTGAAGTGTGAAGTGTGAAGTCTGAAGTGTGAAGTGTGAAGTGTGAAGTGAGAAGTGAGAAGTGTGAAGTGTGAAGTGTGAAGTGAGAAGTGAGAAGTGTGAAGTGTGAAGTGTGAAGTGTGAAGTGTGAAGTGTGAAGTGTGATGTGTGAAGTGTGAAGTGTGAAGTGTGAAGTGTGAAGTGTGAAGTGTGAAGTGTGAAGTGCGAAGTGCGAAGTGCGAAGTGCGAAGTGCGAAGTGCGAAGTGCGAAGTGCGAAGTGCGAAGTGCGAAGTGCGATGTGCGAAGTGCGATGTGTGAAGTGTGAAGTGTGAAGTGTGAAGTGTGAAGTGTGAAGTGTGAAGTGTGAAGTGTGAAGTGTGAAGTGTGAAGTGTGAAGTGTGAAGTGTGAAGTGTGAAGTGTGAAGTGTGAAGTGTGAAGTGTGATGTGTGAAGTGTGAAGTGTGATGTGTGAAGTGTGAAGTGTGAAGTGTGAAGTGTGAGGTGTGAAGTGTGAAGTGTGAAGTGTGAAGTGTGAAGTGTGAAGTGTGAAGTGTGAAGTGTGAAGTGTGAAGTGTGAAGTGTGAAGTGTGAAGTGTGAAGTGTGAAGTGTGAAGTGTGAAGTGTGAAGTGTGAAGTGTGAAGTGTGAAGTGTGAAGTGTGCAGTGTGAAGTGTGAAGTGTGAAGTATGAAGTGTGAAGTGTGAAGAGTGAAGTGTGAAGTGTGAAGTGTGAAGTGTGAAGTGTGAAGGGTGAAGGGTGAAGTGTGAAGTGTGAAGTGTGAAGTGTGAAGTGTGAAGTGTGAAGTGTGAAGTGTGAAGTGTGAAGTGTGAAGTGTGAAGTGTGAAGTGTGAAGTGTGAAGTGTGAAGTGTGAAGTGTGAAGTGTGAAGTGTGAAGTGTGAAGTGTGAAGTGAGAAGTGCGAATTGCGAAGTGCGAAGTGCGAAGTGCGAAGTGCGAAGTGCGAAGTGCGAAGTGCGAAGTGCGAAGTGCGAAGTGCGAAGTGCGAAGTGCGAAGTGCGAAGTGCGAAGTGCGAAGTGCGAAGTGCGAAGTGCGAAGTGCGAAGTGCGAAGTGCGAAGTGCGAAGTGCGAAGTGCGAAGTGCGAAGTGCGAAGTGCGCAGTGTGAAGTGCGAAGTGCGAAGTGCGAAGTGCGAAGTGCGAAGTGCGATGTGCGAAGTGCGAAGTGCGAAGTGCGAAGTGCGAAGTGCGATGTGCGAAGAGTGAAGTGCGAAGTGCGAAGTGCGAAGTGCGAAGTGCGAAGTGCGAAGTGCGAAGTGCGAAGTACGAAGTGTGAAGGGTGAAGTGTGAAGAGTGAAGTGTGAAGTGTGAAGTGTGAAGTGTGCAGTGTGAAGTGTGAAGTGTGAAGTGTGAAGTGTGAAGTGTGAAGTGTGAAGTGTGAAGTGTGAAGTCTGAAGTGTGAAGTGTGAAGTGTGAAGTGTGAAGTGTGAAGTGAGAAGTGAGAAGTGTGAAGTGTGAAGTGTGAAGTGTGAAGTGTGATGTGTGAAGTGTGAAGTGTGAAGTGTGAAGTGCGAAGTGCGAAGTGCGAAGTGCGAAGTGCGAAGTGCGAAGTGCGAAGTGCGAAGTGCGAAGTGCGAAGTGCGAATTGCGAAGTGCGAAGTGCGAAGTGCGAAGTGCGAAGTGCGAAGTGCGAAGTGCGAAGTGCGAAGTTCGAAGTGCGAAGTGCGAAGTGTGATGAGCGAAGAGTGAAGTGGGAAGTGTGAAGTGTGAATTGTGAAGTGTGAAGGGTGAAGTGTGAAGTGTGAAGTGTGAAGTGTGAAGTGTGAAGTGTGAAGTGTGATGTGTGAAGTGTGAAGTGTGAAGTGTGAAGTGTGAAGTGTGAAGTGTGAAGTGTGATGTGTGAAGGGTGAAGTGTGAAGTGTGAAGTGTGAAGTGTGAAGTGTGAAGTGAGAAGTGAGAAGTGTGAAGTGTGAAGTGTGAAGTGTGAAGTGGGAAGTGTGAAGTGCGAAGTGCGAAGTGCGAAGTGCGAAGTACGAAGTGCGAAGTGCGAAGTGCGAAGTGCGAAGTGCGAAGTGCGAAGTGCGAAGTGCGAAGTGCGAAGTGCGAAGTGCGAAGTGCGAAGTGCGAAGTGCGAAGTGCGAAGTGCGAAGTGCGAAGTGCGAAGTGCGAAGTGCGAAGTGCGAAGTGCGAAGTGCGAAGTGCGAAGTGCGAAGTGCGAAGTGCGAAGTGCGAAGTGCGAAGTGCGAAGTGCGAAGTGCGAAGTGCGAAGTGCGAAGTGCGAAGTGCGAAGTGCGAAGTGCGAAGAGTGAAGAGTGAAGTGTGAAGTGTGAAGTGTGAAGTGTGAAGTGTGAAGTGTGAAGTGTGAAGTGTGAAGTGTGAAGTGTGAAGTGGGAAGTGTGAAGTGTGAAGTGCGAAGTGCGAAGTGCGAAGTGCGAAGTGCGAAGTGCGAAGTGCGAAGTGCGAAGTGCGAAGTGCGAAGTGCGAAGTGCGAAGTGCGAAGTGCGAAGTGCGAAGTGCGAAGTGCGAATTGCGAAGTGCGAAGTGCGAAGTGCGAAGTGCGAATTGCGAAGTGCGAAGTGCGAAGTGCGAAGTGCGAAGTGCGAAGTGCGAAGTGCGAAGTGCGAAGTGCGAAGTGCGAAGTGCGAAGTGCGAAGTGCGAAGTGCGAAGTGCGAAGTGCGAAGTGCGAAGTGCGAAGTGCGAAGTGCGCAGTGCGAAGTGCGAAGTGCGAAGTGCGAAGTGCGAAGTGCGATGTGCGAAGTGCGAAGTGCGAAGTGCGAAGTGCGAAGTGCGATGTGCGAAGAGTGAAGTGCGAAGTGCGAAGTGCGAAGTGCGAAGTGCGAAGTGTGAAGGGTGAAGTGTGAAGTGTGAAGTGTGAAGTGTGAAGTGTGAAGTGTGAAGTGTGAAGTGTGAAGTGTGCAGTGTGAAGTGTGAAGTGTGAAGTGTGAAGTGTGAAGTGTGAAGTGTGAAGTGTGAAGTGTGAAGTCTGAAGTGTGAAGTGTGAAGTGTGAAGTGTGAAGTGTGAAGTGAGAAGTGAGAAGTGAGAAGTGTGAAGTGTGAAGTGTGAAGTGTGATGTGTGAAGTGTGAAGTGTGAAGTGTGAAGTGTGAAGTGCGAAGTGCGAAGTGCGAAGTGCGAAGTGCGAAGTGCGAAGTGCGAAGTGCGAAGTGCGAAGTGCGAAGTGCGAAGTGCGAAGTGCGAAGTGCGAAGTGCGAAGTGCGAAGTGCGAAGTGCGAAGTGCGAAGTGCGAAGTGCGAAGTTCGAAGTGCGAAGTGCGAAGTCTGATGTGCGAAGAGTGTAGTGGGAAGTGTGAAGTGTGAATTGTGAAGTGTGAAGGGTGAAGTGTGAAGTGTGAAGTGTGAAGTGTGATGTGTGAAGTGTGAAGTGTGAAGTGTGAAGTGTGAAGTGTGAAGTGTGAAGTGTGAAGTGTGAAGTGTGAAGTGTGAAGTGTGAAGTGTGAAGTGTGAAGTGTGAAGTGTGAAGTGTGAAGTGTGAAGTCTGAAGTGTGAAGTGTGAAGTGTGAAGTGAGAAGTGAGAAGTGCGAAGTGCGAAGTACGAAGTGTGAAGGGTGAAGTGTGAAGAGTGAAGTGTGAAGTGTGAAGTGTGAAGTGTGCAGTGTGAAGTGTGAAGTGTGAAGTGTGAAGTGTGAAGTGTGAAGTGTGAAGTGTGAAGTGTGAAGTCTGAAGTGTGAAGTGTGAAGTGTGAAGTGTGAAGTGTGAAGTGAGAAGTGAGAAGTGTGAAGTGTGAAGTGTGAAGTGTGAAGTGTGATGTGTGAAGTGTGAAGTGCGAAGTGCGAAGTGCGAAGTGCGAAGTGCGAAGTGCGAAGTGCGAAGTGCGAAGTGCGAAGTGCGAAGTGCGAATTGCGAAGTGCGAAGTGCGAAGTGCGAAGTGCGAAGTGCGAAGTGCGAAGTTCGAAGTGCGAAGTGCGAAGTGTGATGTGCGAAGAGTGAAGTGGGAAGTGTGAAGTGTGAATTGTGAAGTGTGAAGGGTGAAGTGTGAAGTGTGAAGTGTGAAGTGTGAAGTGTGAAGTGTGAAGTGTGATGTGTGAAGTGTGAAGTGTGAAGTGTGAAGTGTGAAGTGTGAAGTGTGAAGTGTGATGTGTGAAGGGTGAAGTGTGAAGTGTGAAGTGTGAAGTGTGAAGTGTGAAGTGAGAAGTGAGAAGTGTGAAGTGTGAAGTGTGAAGTGTGAAGTGGGAAGTGTGAAGTGCGAAGTGCGAAGTGCGAAGTGCGAAGTACGAAGTGCGAAGTGCGAAGTGCGAAGTGCGAAGTGCGAAGTGCGAAGTGCGAAGTGCGAAGTGCGAAGTGCGAAGTGCGAAGTGCGAAGTGCGAAGTGCGAAGTGCGAAGTGCGAAGTGCGAAGTGCGAAGTGCGAAGTGCGAAGTGCGAAGTGCGAAGTGCGAAGTGCGAAGAGTGAAGAGTGAAGTGTGAAGTGTGAAGTGTGAAGTGTGAAGTGTGAAGTGTGAAGTGTGAAGTGTGAAGTGGGAAGTGTGAAGTGTGAAGTGCGAAGTGCGAAGTGCGAAGTGCGAAGTGCGAAGTGCGAAGTGCGAAGTGCGAAGTGCGAAGTGCGAAGTGCGAAGTGCGAAGTGCGAAGTGCGAAGTGCGAAGTGCGAATTGCGAAGTGCGAAGTGCGAAGTGCGAAGTGCGAATTGCGAAGTGCGAAGTGCGAAGTGCGAAGTGCGAAGTGCGAAGTGCGAAGTGCGAAGTGCGAAGTGCGAAGTGCGAAGTGCGAAGTGCGAAGTGCGAAGTGCGAAGTGTGAAGTGCGAAGTGCGAAGTGCGAAGTGCGAAGTGCGAAGTGCGAAGTGCGAAGTGCGAAGTGCGAAGTGCGAAGTGCGAAGTGCGAAGTGCGAAGTGCGAAGTGCGAAGTGCGAAGTGCGAAGTGCGAAGTTCGAAGTGCGAAGTGCGAAGTGTGATGTGCGAAGAGTGAAGTGGGATGTGTGAAGTGTGAATTGTGAAGTGTGAAGGGTGAAGTGTGAAGTGTGAAGTGTGAAGTGTGAAGTGTGAAGTGTGATGTGTGAAGTGTGAAGTGTGAAGTGTGAAGTGTGAAGTGTGAAGTGTGAAGTGTGAAGTGTGCAGTGTGAAGTGTGAAGTGTGAAGTGTGAAGTGTGAAGTGTGAAGTGTGAAGTGTGAAGTCTGAAGTGTGAAGTGTGAAGTGTGAAGTGAGAAGTGAGAAGTGTGAAGTGTGAAGTGTGAAGTGTGAAGTGTGAAGTGTGAAGTGTGATGTGTGAAGTGTGAAGTGTGAAGTGTGAAGTGTGAAGTGTGAAGTGTGAAGTGTGAAGTGCGAAGTGCGAAGTGCGAAGTGCGAAGTGCGAAGTGCGAAGTGCGAAGTGCGAAGTGCGAAGTGCGAAGTGCGAAGTGCGATGTGCGAAGTGCGATGTGTGAAGTGTGAAGTGTGAAGTGTGAAGTGTGAAGTGTGAAGTGTGAAGTGTGAAGTGTGAAGTGTGAAGTGTGAAGTGTGAAGTGTGAAGTGTGAAGTGTGAAGTGTGAAGTGTGAAGTGTGAAGTGTGATGTGTGAAGTGTGAAGTGTGATGTGTGAAGTGTGAAGTGTGAAGTGTGAAGTGTGAGGTGTGAAGTGTGAAGTGTGAAGTGTGAAGTGTGAAGTGTGAAGTGTGAAGTGTGAAGTGTGAAGTGTGAAGTGTGAAGTGTGAAGTGTGAAGTGTGAAGTGTGAAGTGTGATGTGGAAAGTGTGAAGTGTGAAGTGTGAAGTGCGAAGTGGGAAGTGGGAAGTGTGAAGTGTGAAGTGTGAAGTGCGAAGTGCGAAGTGCGAAGTGCGAAGTGCGAAGTGCGAAGTGCGAAGTGCGAAGTGCGAAGTGCGAAGTGCGAAGTGCGAAGTGCGAAGTGCGAAGTGAGAAGTGTGAAGTGTGCACTGTGAAGTGTGAAGTGTGAAGTGTGAAGTGTGAAGTGCGAAGTGCGAAGTGCGAAGTGCGAAGTGCGAAGTGTGAAGTGTGAAGTGTGAAGTGTGAAGTGTGAAGTGTGAAGTGTGAAGTGTGAAGTGCGAAGTGCGAAGTGCGAAGTGCGAAGTGCGAAGTGCGAAGTGCGAAGTGCGAAGTGCGAAGTGCGAAGTGCGAAGTGCGAAGTGCGAAGTGCGAAGTGCGAAGTGCGAAGTGCGAAGTGCGAAGTGCGAAGTGCGAAGTGCGAAGTGCGAAGTGCGAAGTGCGAAGTGCGAAGTGCGAAGTGCGAAGTGCGAAGTGCGAAGTGCGAAGTGCGAAGTGCGAAGTGAGAAGTGCGAAGTGAGAAGTGCGAAGTGCGAAGTGCGAAGTGCGAAGTGCGAAGTGCGAAGTGCGAAGTGCGAAGTGCGAAGTGCGAAGTGCGAAGTGCGATGTGCGAAGAGTGAAGTGCGAAGTGCGAAGTGCGAAGTGCGAAGTGCGAAGTGCGAAGTGCGAAGTGCGAAGTACGAAGTGTGAAGGGTGAAGTGTGAAGAGTGAAGTGTGAAGTGTGAAGTGTGAAGTGTGCAGTGTGAAGTGTGAAGTGTGAAGTGTGAAGTGTGAAGTGTGAAGTGTGAAGTGTGAAGTGTGAAGTCTGAAGTGTGAAGTGTGAAGTGTGAAGTGTGAAGTGAGAAGTGAGAAGTGTGAAGTGTGAAGTGTGAAGTGTGAAGTGTGATGTGTGAAGTGTGAAGTGTGAAGTGTGAAGTGTGAAGTGCGAAGTGCGAAGTGCGATGTGCGAAGTGCGAAGTGCGAAGTGCGAAGTGCGAAGTGCGAAGTGCGAAGTGCGAATTGCGAAGTGCGAAGTGCGAAGTGCGAAGTGCGAAGTGCGAAGTACGAAGTGCGAAGTGCGAAGTTCGAAGTGCGAAGTGCGAAGTGTGATGTGCGAAGAGTGAAGTGGGAAGTGTGAAGTGTGAATTGTGAAGTGTGAAGGGTGAAGTGTGAAGTGTGAAGTGTGAAGTGTGAAGTGTGAAGTGTGAAGTGTGATGTGTGAAGTGTGAAGTGTGAAGTGTGAAGTGTGAAGTGTGAAGTGTGAAGTGTGATGTGTGAAGGGTGAAGTGTGAAGTGTGAAGTGTGAAGTGTGAAGTGTGAAGTGAGAAGTGAGAAGTGTGAAGTGTGAAGTGTGAAGTGTGAAGTGGGAAGTGTGAAGTGCGAAGTGCGAAGTGCGAAGTGCGAAGTACGAAGTGCGAAGTGCGAAGTGCGAAGTGCGAAGTGCGAAGTGCGAAGTGCGAAGTGCGAAGTGCGAAGTGCGAAGTGCGAAGTGCGAAGTGCGAAGTGCGAAGTGCGAAGTGCGAAGTGCGAAGTGCGAAGTGCGAAGTGCGAAGTGCGAAGTGCGAAGTGCGAAGTGCGAAGTGCGAAGTGCGAAGTGCGAAGTGCGAAGTGCGAAGTGCGAAGTGCGAAGTGCGAAGTGCGAAGTGCGAAGTGCGAAGTGCGAAGTGCGAAGAGTGAAGAGTGAAGTGTGAAGTGTGAAGTGTGAAGTGTGAAGTGTGAAGTGTGAAGTGTGAAGTGGGAAGTGTGAAGTGTGAAGTGCGAAGTGCGAAGTGCGAAGTGCGAAGTGCGAAGTGCGAAGTGCGAAGTGCGAAGTGCGAAGTGCGAAGTGCGAAGTGCGAAGTGCGAAGTGCGAAGTGCGAAGTGCGAAGTGCGAATTGCGAAGTGCGAAGTGCGAAGTGCGAATTGCGAAGTGCGAAGTGCGAAGTGCGAAGTGCGAAGTGCGAAGTGCGAAGTGCGAAGTGCGAAGTGCGAAGTGCGAAGTGCGAAGTGCGAAGTGCGAAGTGCGAAGTGCGAAGTGCGAAGTGCGAAGTGCGAAGTGCGAAGTGCGAAGTGCGAAGTGCGCAGTGCGAAGTGCGAAGTGCGAAGTGCGAAGTGCGAAGTGCGATGTGCGAAGTGCGAAGTGCGAAGTGCGAAGTGCGAAGTGCGATGTGCGAAGAGTGAAGTGCGAAGTGCGAAGTGCGAAGTGCGAAGTGCGAAGTGCGAAGTGTGAAGGGTGAAGTGTGAAGTGTGAAGTGTGAAGTGTGAAGTGTGAAGTGTGAAGTGTGCAGTGTGAAGTGTGAAGTGTGAAGTGTGAAGTGTGAAGTGTGAAGTGTGAAGTGTGAAGTGTGAAGTCTGAAGTGTGAAGTGTGAAGTGTGAAGTGTGAAGTGTGAAGTGAGAAGTGAGAAGTGAGAAGTGTGAAGTGTGAAGTGTGAAGTGTGAAGTGTGATGTGTGAAGTGTGAAGTGTGAAGTGTGAAGTGTGAAGTGCGAAGTGCGAAGTGCGAAGTGCGAAGTGCGAAGTGCGAAGTGCGAAGTGCGAAGTGAGAAGTGCGAAGTGCGAAGTGCGAAGTGCGAAGTGCGAAGTGCGAAGTGCGAAGTGCGAAGTGCGAAGTGCGAAGTGCGAAGTGCGATGTGCGAAGAGTGAAGTGCGAAGTGCGAAGTGCGAAGTGCGAAGTGCGAAGTGCGAAGTGCGAAGTGCGAAGTACGAAGTGTGAAGGGTGAAGTGTGAAGAGTGAAGTGTGAAGTGTGAAGTGTGAAGTGTGCAGTGTGAAGTGTGAAGTGTGAAGTGTGAAGTGTGAAGTGTGAAGTGTGAAGTGTGAAGTGTGAAGTCTGAAGTGTGAAGTGTGAAGTGTGAAGTGTGAAGTGAGAAGTGAGAAGTGTGAAGTGTGAAGTGTGAAGTGTGAAGTGTGATGTGTGAAGTGTGAAGTGTGAAGTGTGAAGTGTGAAGTGCGAAGTGCGAAGTGCGAAGTGCGAAGTGCGAAGTGCGAAGTGCGAAGTGCGAAGTGCGAAGTGCGAAGTGCGAATTGCGAAGTGCGAAGTGCGAAGTGCGAAGTGCGAAGTGCGAAGTACGAAGTGCGAAGTGCGAAGTTCGAAGTGCGAAGTGCGAAGTGTGATGTGCGAAGAGTGAAGTGGGAAGTGTGAAGTGTGAATTGTGAAGTGTGAAGGGTGAAGTGTGAAGTGTGAAGTGTGAAGTGTGAAGTGTGAAGTGTGAAGTCTGATGTGTGAAGTGTGAAGTGTGAAGTGTGAAGTGTGAAGTGTGAAGTGTGAAGTGTGATGTGTGAAGGGTGAAGTGTGAAGTGTGAAGTGTGAAGTGTGAAGTGTGAAGTGAGAAGTGAGAAGTGTGAAGTGTGAAGTGTGAAGTGTGAAGTGGGAAGTGTGAAGTGCGAAGTGCGAAGTGCGAAGTGCGAAGTACGAAGTGCGAAGTGCGAAGTGCGAAGTGCGAAGTGCGAAGTGCGAAGTGCGAAGTGCGAAGTGCGAAGTGCGAAGTGCGAAGTGCGAAGTGCGAAGTGCGAAGTGCGAAGTGCGAAGTGCGAAGTGCGAAGTGCGAAGTGCGAAGTGCGAAGTGCGAAGTGCGAAGTGCGAAGTGCGAAGTGCGAAGTGCGAAGTGCGAAGTGCGAAGTGCGAAGTGCGAAGTGCGAAGTGCGAAGTGCGAAGTGCGAAGTGCGAAGTGCGAAGTGCGAAGTGCGAAGAGTGAAGAGTGAAGTGTGAAGTGTGAAGTGTGAAGTGTGAAGTGTGAAGTGTGAAGTGTGAAGTGTGAAGTGGGAAGTGTGAAGTGTGAAGTGCGAAGTGCGAAGTGCGAAGTGCGAAGTGCGAAGTGCGAAGTGCGAAGTGCGAAGTGCGAAGTGCGAAGTGCGAAGTGCGAAGTGCGAAGTGCGAAGTGCGAAGTGCGAAGTGCGAATTGCGAAGTGCGAAGTGCGAAGTGCGAAGTGCGAATTGCGAAGTGCGAAGTGCGAAGTGCGAAGTGCGAAGTGCGAAGTGCGAAGTGCGAAGTGCGAAGTGCGAAGTGCGAAGTGCGAAGTGCGAAGTGCGAAGTGCGAAGTGCGAAGTGCGAAGTGCGAAGTGCGAAGTGCGAAGTGCGAAGTGCGCAGTGCGAAGTGCGAAGTGCGAAGTGCGAAGTGCGAAGTGCGATGTGCGAAGTGCGAAGTGCGAAGTGCGAAGTGCGAAGTGCGATGTGCGAAGAGTGAAGTGCGAAGTGCGAAGTGCGAAGTGCGAAGTGCGAAGTGCGAAGTGTGAAGGGTGAAGTGTGAAGTGTGAAGTGTGAAGTGTGAAGTGTGAAGTGTGAAGTGTGAAGTGTGAAGTGTGCAGTGTGAAGTGTGAAGTGTGAAGTGTGAAGTGTGAAGTGTGAAGTGTGATGTGTGAAGTGTGAAGTCTGAAGTGTGAAGTGTGAAGTGTGAAGTGTGAAGTGTGAAGTGAGAAGTGAGAAGTGAGAAGTGTGAAGTGTGAAGTGTGAAGTGTGAAGTGTGATGTGTGAAGTGTGAAGTGTGAAGTGTGAAGTGTGAAGTGCGAAGTGCGAAGTGCGAAGTGCGAAGTGCGAAGTGCGAAGTGCGAAGTGCGAAGTGCGAAGTGCGAAGTGCGAAGTGCGAAGTGCGAAGTGCGAAGTGCGAAGTGCGAAGTGCGAAGTGCGAAGTGCGAAGTGCGAAGTGCGAAGTGCGAAGTGCGAAGTGCGAAGTTCGAAGTGCGAAGTGCGAAGTGTGATGTGCGAAGAGTGTAGTGGGAAGTGTGAAGTGTGAATTGTGAAGTGTGAAGGGTGAAGTGTGAAGTGTGAAGTGTGAAGTGTGATGTGTGAAGTGTGAAGTGTGAAGTGTGAAGTGTGAAGTGTGAAGTGTGAAGTGTGAAGTGTGAAGTGTGAAGTGTGAAGTGTGAAGTGTGAAGTGTGAAGTGTGAAGTGTGAAGTGTGAAGTGTGAAGTGTGAAGTGAGAAGTGCGAATTGCGAAGTGCGAAGTGCGAAGTGCGAAGTGCGAAGTGCGAAGTGCGAAGTGCGAAGTGCGAAGTGCGAAGTGCGAAGTGCGAAGTGCGAAGTGCGAAGTGCGAAGTGCGAAGTGCGAAGTGCGAAGTGCGAAGTGTGAAGTGCGAAGTGTGAAGTGTGAAGTGTGAAGTGTGAAGTGTGAAGTGTGAAGTGTGAAGTGTGAAGTGTGAAGTGTGAAGTGTGAAGTGTGAAGTGTGCAGTGTGAAGTGTGAAGTGTGAAGTATGAAGTGTGAAGTGTGAAGAGTGAAGTGTGAAGTGTGAAGTGTGAAGTGTGAAGTGTGAAGGGTGAAGGGTGAAGTGTGAAGTGTGAAGTGTGAAGTGTGAAGTGTGAAGTGTGAAGTGTGAAGAGTGAAGTGTGAAGTGTGAAGTGTGAAGTGTGAAGTGTGAAGTGTGAAGTGTGAAGTGTGAAGTGTGAAGTGTGAAGTGTGAAGTGTGAAGTGTGAAGTGTGAAGTGAGAAGTGCGAATTGCGAAGTGCGAAGTGCGAAGTGCGAAGTGCGAAGTGCGAAGTGCGAAGTGCGAAGTGCGAAGTGCGAAGTGCGAAGTGCGAAGTGCGAAGTGCGAAGTGCGAAGTGCGAAGTGCGAAGTGCGAAGTGCGAAGTGCGAAGTGCGAAGTGCGAAGTGCGAAGTGCGAAGTGCGAAGTGCGAAGTGCGCAGTGCGAAGTGCGAAGTGCGAAGTGCGAAGTGCGAAGTGCGAAGTGCGATGTGCGAAGTGCGAAGTGCGAAGTGCGAAGTGCGATGTGCGAAGAGTGAAGTGCGAAGTGCGAAGTGCGAAGTGCCAAGTGCGAAGTGCGAAGTGCGAAGTGTGAAGGGTGAAGTGTGAAGAGTGAAGTGTGAAGTGTGAAGTGTGAAGTGTGAAGTGTGAAGTGTGAAGTGTGCAGTGTGAAGTGTGAAGTGTGAAGTGTGAAGTGTGAAGTGTGAAGTGTGAAGTGTGAAGTGTGAAGTGTGAAGTGTGAAGTGTGAAGTGCGAAGTGCGAAGTGCGAAGTGCGAAGTGCGAAGTGCGAAGTGCGAAGTGCGAAGTGCGAAGTGCGAAGTGCGAAGTGCGATGTGCGAAGTGCGATGTGTGAAGTGTGAAGTGTGAAGTGTGAAGTGTGAAGTGTGAAGTGTGAAGTGTGAAGTGTGAAGTGTGAAGTGTGAAGTGTGAAGTGTGAAGTGTGAAGTGTGAAGTGTGAAGTGTGATGTGTGAAGTGTGAAGTGTGATGTGTGAAGTGTGATGTGTGAAGTGTGAAGTGTGAAGTGTGAAGTGTGAGGTGTGAAGTGTGAAGTGTGAAGTGTGAAGTGTGAAGTGTGAAGTGTGAAGTGTGAAGTGTGAAGTGTGAAGTGTGAAGTGTGAAGTGTGAAGTGTGAAGTGTGAAGTGTGAAGTGTGAAGTGTGAAGTGTGAAGTGTGAAGTGTGCAGTGTGAAGTGTGAAGTGTGAAGTATGAAGTGTGAAGTGTGAAGAGTGAAGTGTGAAGTGTGAAGTGTGAAGTGTGAAGTGTGAAGGGTGAAGGGTGAAGTGTGAAGTGTGAAGTGTGAAGTGTGAAGTGTGAAGTGTGAAGTGTGAAGTGTGAAGTGTGAAGTGTGAAGTGTGAAGTGTGAAGTGTGAAGTGTGAAGTGTGAAGTGTGAAGTGTGAAGTGTGAAGTGTGAAGTGTGAAGTGTGAAGTGTGAAGTGAGAAGTGAGAAGTGCGAATTGCGAAGTGCGAAGTGCGAAGTGCGAAGTGCGAAGTGCGAAGTGCGAAGTGCGAAGTGCGAAGTGCGAAGTGCGAAGTGCGAAGTGCGAAGTGCGAAGTGCGAAGTGCGAAGTGCGAAGTGCGAAGTGCGAAGTGCGAAGTGCGAAGTGCGAAGTGCGAAGTGCGAAGTGCGAAGTGCGAAGTGCGAAGTGCGAAGTGCGAAGTGCGAAGTGCGCAGTGTGAAGTGCGAAGTGCGAAGTGCGAAGTGCGAAGTGCGAAGTGCGATGTGCGAAGTGCGAAGTGCGAAGTGCGAAGTGCGAAGTGCGATGTGCGAAGAGTGAAGTGCGAAGTGCGAAGTGCGAAGTGCGAAGTGCGAAGTGCGAAGTGCGAAGTGCGAAGTACGAAGTGTGAAGGGTGAAGTGTGAAGAGTGAAGTGTGAAGTGTGAAGTGTGAAGTGTGCAGTGTGAAGTGTGAAGTGTGAAGTGTGAAGTGTGAAGTGTGAAGTGTGAAGTGTGAAGTGTGAAGTCTGAAGTGTGAAGTGTGAAGTGTGAAGTGTGAAGTGTGAAGTGAGAAGTGAGAAGTGTGAAGTGTGAAGTGTGAAGTGTGAAGTGTGATGTGTGAAGTGTGAAGTGTGAAGTGTGAAGTGTGAAGTGCGAAGTGCGAAGTGCGAAGTGCGAAGTGCGAAGTGCGAAGTGCGAAGTGCGAAGTGCGAAGTGCGAAGTGCGAATTGCGAAGTGCGAAGTGCGAAGTGCGAAGTGCGAAGTGCGAAGTGCGAAGTGCGAAGTGCGAAGTTCGAAGTGCGAAGTGCGAAGTGTGATGTGCGAAGAGTGAAGTGGGAAGTGTGAAGTGTGAATTGTGAAGTGTGAAGGGTGAAGTGTGAAGTGTGAAGTGTGAAGTGTGAAGTGTGAAGTGTGAAGTGTGATGTGTGAAGTGTGAAGTGTGAAGTGTGAAGTGTGAAGTGTGAAGTGTGAAGTGTGATGTGTGAAGGGTGAAGTGTGAAGTGTGAAGTGTGAAGTGTGAAGTGTGAAGTGAGAAGTGAGAAGTGTGAAGTGTGAAGTGTGAAGTGTGAAGTGGGAAGTGTGAAGTGCGAAGTGCGAAGTGCGAAGTGCGAAGTACGAAGTGCGAAGTGCGAAGTGCGAAGTGCGAAGTGCGAAGTGCGAAGTGCGAAGTGCGAAGTGCGAAGTGCGAAGTGCGAAGTGCGAAGTGCGAAGTGCGAAGTGCGAAGTGCGAAGTGCGAAGTGCGAAGTGCGAAGTGCGAAGTGCGAAGTGCGAAGTGCGAAGTGCGAAGTGCGAAGTGCGAAGTGCGAAGTGCGAAGTGCGAAGTGCGAAGTGCGAAGTGCGAAGTGCGAAGTGCGAAGTGCGAAGTGCGAAGAGTGAAGAGTGAAGTGTGAAGTGTGAAGTGTGAAGTGTGAAGTGTGAAGTGTGAAGTGTGAAGTGTGAAGTGGGAAGTGTGAAGTGTGAAGTGCGAAGTGCGAAGTGCGAAGTGCGAAGTGCGAAGTGCGAAGTGCGAAGTGCGAAGTGCGAAGTGCGAAGTGCGAAGTGCGAAGTGCGAAGTGCGAAGTGCGAAGTGCGAAGTGCGAATTGCGAAGTGCGAAGTGCGAAGTGCGAAGTGCGAATTGCGAAGTGCGAAGTGCGAAGTGCGAAGTGCGAAGTGCGAAGTGCGAAGTGCGAAGTGCGAAGTGCGAAGTGCGAAGTGCGAAGTGCGAAGTGCGAAGTGCGAAGTGCGAAGTGCGAAGTGCGAAGTGCGAAGTGCGAAGTGCGAAGTGCGAAGTGCGAAGTGCGAAGTGCGCAGTGCGAAGTGCGAAGTGCGAAGTGCGAAGTGCGAAGTGCGATGTGCGAAGTGCGAAGTGCGAAGTGCGAAGTGCGAAGTGCGATGTGCGAAGAGTGAAGTGCGAAGTGCGAAGTGCGAAGTGCGAAGTGCGAAGTGCGAAGTGTGAAGGGTGAAGTGTGAAGTGTGAAGTGTGAAGTGTGAAGTGTGAAGTGTGAAGTGTGAAGTGTGAAGTGTGCAGTGTGAAGTGTGAAGTGTGAAGTGTGAAGTGTGAAGTGTGAAGTGTGAAGTGTGAAGTGTGATGTGTGAAGTGTGAAGTGTGATGTGTGAAGTGTGAAGTGTGAAGTGTGAAGTGTGAAGTGTGAAGTGTGAAGTGTGAAGTGTGAAGTGTGAAGTGTGAAGTGTGAAGTGTGAAGTGTGAAGTGTGAAGTGTGAAGTGTGAAGTGTGAAGTGTGAAGTCTGAAGTGTGAAGTGTGAAGTGTGAAGTGAGAAGTGAGAAGTGTGAAGTGTGAAGTGTGAAGTGTGAAGTGTGAAGTGTGAAGTGTGATGTGTGAAGTGTGAAGTGTGAAGTGTGAAGTGTGAAGTGCGAAGTGCGAAGTGCGAAGTGCGAAGTGCGAAGTGCGAAGTGCGAAGTGCGAAGTGCGAAGTGCGAAGTGCGATGTGCGAAGTGCGATGTGTGAAGTGTGAAGTGTGAAGTGTGAAGTGTGAAGTGTGAAGTGTGAAGTGTGAAGTGTGAAGTGTGAAGTGTGAAGTGTGAAGTGTGAAGTGTGAAGTGTGAAGTGTGAAGTGTGAAGTGTGAAGTGTGAAGTGTGATGTGTGAAGTGTGAAGTGTGATGTGTGAAGTGTGAAGTGTGAAGTGTGAAGTGTGAAGTGTGAAGTGTGAAGTGTGAAGTGTGAAGTGTGAAGTGTGAAGTGTGAAGTGTGAAGTGTGAAGTGTGAAGTGTGAAGTGTGAAGTGTGAAGTGTGAAGTGTGAAGTGTGAAGTGTGAAGTGTGAAGTGTGAAGTGTGAAGTGTGAAGTGTGAAGTGTGAAGTGTGCAGTGTGAAGTGTGAAGTGTGAAGTATGAAGTGTGAAGTGTGAAGAGTGAAGTGTGAAGTGTGAAGTGTGAAGTGTGAAGTGTGAAGGGTGAAGGGTGAAGTGTGAAGTGTGAAGTGTGAAGTGTGAAGTGTGAAGTGTGAAGTGTGAAGTGTGAAGAGTGAAGTGTGAAGTGTGAAGTGTGAAGTGTGAAGTGTGAAGTGTGAAGTGTGAAGTGTGAAGTGTGAAGTGTGAAGTGTGAAGTGTGAAGTGTGAAGTGTGAAGTGAGAAGTGCGAATTGCGAAGTGCGAAGTGCGAAGTGCGAAGTGCGAAGTGCGAAGTGCGAAGTGCGAAGTGCGAAGTGCGAAGTGCGAAGTGCGAAGTGCGAAGTGCGAAGTGCGAAGTGCGAAGTGCGAAGTGCGAAGTGCGAAGTGCGAAGTGCGAAGTGCGAAGTGCGCAGTGCGAAGTGCGAAGTGCGAAGTGCGAAGTGCGAAGTGCGAAGTGCGATGTGCGAAGTGCGAAGTGCGAAGTGCGAAGTGCGATGTGCGAAGAGTGAAGTGCGAAGTGCGAAGTGCGAAGTGCGAAGTGCGAAGTGCGAAGTGCGAAGTGTGAAGGGTGAAGTGTGAAGAGTGAAGTGTGAAGTGTGAAGTGTGAAGTGTGAAGTGTGAAGTGTGAAGTGTGCAGTGTGAAGTGTGAAGTGTGAAGTGTGAAGTGTGAAGTGTGAAGTGTGAAGTGTGAAGTCTGAAGTGTGAAGTGTGAAGTGTGAAGTGTGAAGTGTGAAGTGAGAAGTGTGAAGTGTGAAGTGTGATGTGTGAAGTGTGAAGTGTGAAGTGTGAAGTGTGAAGTGCGAAGTGCGAAGTGCGAAGTGCGAAGTGCGAAGTGCGAAGTGCGAAGTGCGAAGTGCGAAGTGCGAAGTGCGAAGTGCGAAGTGCGAAGTGCGAAGTGCGAAGTGCGAAGTGCGAAGTGCGAAGTGCGAAGTGCGAAGTGCGAAGTGCGAAGTGCGAAGTGCGAAGTTCGAAGTGCGAAGTGCGAAGTGTGATGTGCGAAGAGTGAAGTGGGAAGTGTGAAGTGTGAATTGTGAAGTGTGAAGGGTGAAGTGTGAAGTGTGAAGTGTGAAGTGTGAAGTGTGAAGTGTGATGTGTGAAGTGTGAAGTGTGAAGTGTGAAGTGTGAAGTGTGAAGTGTGAAGTGTGAAGTGTGAAGTGTGAAGTGTGAAGTGTGAAGTGTGAAGTGTGAAGTGTGAAGTGTGAAGTGTGAAGTGTGAAGTGTGAAGTGTGAAGTGTGAAGTGTGAAGTGTGAAGTGTGAAGTGTGAAGTGTGAAGTGTGAAGTGTGAAGTGTGAAGTGTGAAGTGTGAAGTGGGAAGTGTGAAGTGGGAAGTGGGAAGTGCGAAGTGCGAAGTGCGAAGTGCGAAGTGCGAAGTGCGAAGTGCGAAGTGCGAAGTGCGAAGTGCGAATTGCGAAGTGCGAAGTGCGAAGTGCGAAGTGCGAAGTGCGAATTGCGAAGTGCGAATTGCGAAGTGCGAAGTGCGAAGTGCGAAGTGCGAAGTGCGCAGTGCGAAGTGCGAAGTGCGAAGTGCGAAGTGCGAAGTGCGAAGTGCGAAGTGCGAAGTGCGAAGTGCGAAGTGCGAAGTGCGAAGTGCGAAGTGCGAAGAGTGAAGAGTGAAGTGTGAAGTGTGAAGTGTGAAGTGTGAAGTGTGAAGTGTGAAGTGTGAAGTGTGAAGTGGGAAGTGTGAAGTGTGATGTGCGAAGTGCGAAGTGCGAAGTGCGAAGTGCGAAGTGCGAAGTGCGAAGTGCGAAGTGCGAAGAGCGAAGTGCGAAGTGCGAAGTGCGAAGTGCGAAGTGCGAAGTGCGAAGTGCGAAGTGCGAATTGCGAAGTGCGAAGTGCGAAGTGCGAATTGCGAAGTGCGAAGTGCGAAGTGCGAAGTGCGAAGTGCGAAGTGCGAAGTGCGAAGTGCGAAGTGCGAAGTGCGAAGTGCGAAGTGCGAAGTGCGAAGTGCGAAGTGCGAAGTGCGAAGTGCGAAGTGCGCAGTGCGAAGTGCGAAGTGCGAAGTGCGAAGTGCGAAGTGCGATGTGCGAAGTGCGAAGTGCGAAGTGCGAAGTGCGAAGTGCGATGTGCGAAGAGTGAAGTGCGAAGTGCGAAGTGCGAAGTGCGAAGTGCGAAGTGCGAAGTGTGAAGGGTGAAGTGTGAAGTGTGAAGTGTGAAGTGTGAAGTGTGAAGTGTGAAGTGTGAAGTGTGCAGTGTGAAGTGTGAAGTGTGAAGTGTGAAGTGTGAAGTGTGAAGTGTGAAGTGTGAAGTGTGAAGTCTGAAGTGTGAAGTGTGAAGTGTGAAGTGTGAAGTGTGAAGTGAGAAGTGAGAAGTGAGAAGTGTGAAGTGTGAAGTGTGAAGTGTGAAGTGTGATGTGTGAAGTGTGAAGTGTGAAGTGTGAAGTGTGAAGTGCGAAGTGCGAAGTGCGAAGTGCGAAGTGCGAAGTGCGAAGTGCGAAGTGCGAAGTGTGAAGTGCGAAGTGCGAAGTGCGAAGTGCGAAGTGCGAAGTGCGAAGTGCGAAGTGCGAAGTGCGAAGTTCGAAGTGCGAAGTGCGAAGTGTGATGTGCGAAGAGTGAAGTGGGAAGTGTGAAGTGTGAATTGTGAAGTGTGAAGGGTGAAGTGTGAAGTGTGAAGTGTGAAGTGTGAAGTGTGATGTGTGAAGTGTGAAGTGTGAAGTGTGAAGTGTGAAGTGTGAAGTGTGAAGTGTGAAGTGTGAAGTGTGAAGTGTGAAGTGTGAAGTGTGAAGTGTGAAGTGTGAAGTGTGAAGTCTGAAGTGTGAAGTGTGAAGTGTGAAGTGAGAAGTGAGAAGTGTGAAGTGTGAAGTGTGAAGTGTGAAGTGTGAAGTGTGATGTGTGAAGTGTGAAGTGTGAAGTGTGAAGTGTGAAGTGCGAAGTGCGAAGTGCGAAGTGCGAAGTGCGAAGTGCGAAGTGCGAAGTGCGAAGTGCGATGTGCGAAGTGCGATGTGTGAAGTGTGAAGTGTGAAGTGTGAAGTGTGAAGTGTGAAGTGTGAAGTGTGAAGTGTGAAGTGTGAAGTGTGAAGTGTGAAGTGTGAAGTGTGAAGTGTGAAGTGTGAAGTGTGAAGTGTGAAGTGTGAAGTGTGATGTGTGAAGTGTGAAGTGTGATGTGTGAAGTGTGAAGTGTGAAGTGTGAAGTGTGAAGTGTGAAGTGTGAAGTGTGAAGTGTGAAGTGTGAAGTGTGAAGTGTGAAGTGTGAAGTGTGAAGCGTGAAGTGTGAAGTGTGAAGTGTGAAGTGTGATGTGTGAAGTGTGAAGTGTGAAGTGTGAAGTGTGCAGTGTGAAGTGTGAAGTGTGAAGTATGAAGTGTGAAGTGTGAAGAGTGAAGTGTGAAGTGTGAAGTGTGAAGTGTGAAGTGTGAAGGGTGAAGGGTGAAGTGTGAAGTGTGAAGTGTGAAGTGTGAAGTGTGAAGTGTGAAGTGTGAAGTGTGAAGTGTGAAGTGTGAAGTGTGAAGTGTGAAGTGTGAAGTGTGAAGTGTGAAGTGTGAAGTGTGAAGTGTGAAGTGTGAAGTGTGAAGTGTGAAGTGTGAAGTGTGAAGTGAGAAGTGAGAAGTGCGAATTGCGAAGTGCGAAGTGCGAAGTGCGAAGTGCGAAGTGCGAAGTGCGAAGTGCGAAGTGCGAAGTGCGAAGTGCGAAGTGCGAAGTGCGAAGTGCGAAGTGCGAAGTGCGAAGTGCGAAGTGCGAAGTGCGAAGTGCGCAGTGCGAAGTGCGAAGTGCGAAGTGCGAAGTGCGAAGTGCGAAGTGCGATGTGCGAAGTGCGAAGTGCGAAGTGCGAAGTGCGATGTGCGAAGAGTGAAGTGCGAAGTGCGAAGTGCGAAGTGCGAAGTGCGAAGTGCGAAGTGCGAAGTGTGAAGGGTGAAGTGTGAAGAGTGAAGTGTGAAGTGTGAAGTGTGAAGTGTGAAGTGTGAAGTGTGAAGTGTGCAGTGTGAAGTGTGAAGTGTGAAGTGTGAAGTGTGAAGTGTGAAGTCTGAAGTGTGAAGTGTGAAGTGTGAAGTGTGAAGTGTGAAGTGAGAAGTGTGAAGTGTGAAGTGTGATGTGTGAAGTGTGAAGTGTGAAGTGTGAAGTGTGAAGTGCGAAGTGTGAAGTGTGAAGTGTGAAGTGTGAAGTGTGAAGTGTGAAGTGTGAAGTGTGAAGTGTGAAGTGTGAAGTGTGAAGTGTGAAGTGTGAAGTGTGAAGTGTGAAGTGTGAAGTGTGAAGTGTGAAGTGTGAAGTGTGAAGTGTGAAGTGAGAAGTGCGAATTGCGAAGTGCGAAGTGCGAAGTGCGAAGTGCGAAGTGCGAAGTGCGAAGTGCGAAGTGCGAAGTGCGAAGTGCGAAGTGCGAAGTGCGAAGTGCGATGTGCGAAGTGCGATGTGTGAAGTGTGAAGTGTGAAGTGTGAAGTGTGAAGTGTGAAGTGTGAAGTGTGAAGTGTGAAGTGTGAAGTGTGAAGTGTGAAGTGTGAAGTGTGAAGTGTGAAGTGTGAAGTGTGAAGTGTGAAGTGTGATGTGTGAAGTGTGAAGTGTGATGTGTGAAGTGTGAAGTGTGAAGTGTGAAGTGTGAAGTGTGAAGTGTGAAGTGTGAAGTGTGAAGTGTGAAGTGTGAAGTGTGAAGTGTGAAGTGTGAAGTGTGAAGTGTGAAGTGTGAAGTGTGAAGTGTGAAGTGTGAAGTGTGAAGTGTGAAGTGTGAAGTGTGAAGTGTGAAGTGTGCAGTGTGAAGTGTGAAGTGTGAAGTATGAAGTGTGAAGTGTGAAGAGTGAAGTGTGAAGTGTGAAGTGTGAAGTGTGAAGTGTGAAGGGTGAAGGGTGAAGTGTGAAGTGTGAAGTGTGAAGTGTGAAGTGTGAAGTGTGAAGTGTGAAGTGTGAAGTGTGAAGTGTGAAGTGTGAAGTGTGAAGTGTGAAGTGTGAAGTGTGAAGTGTGAAGTGTGAAGTGTGAAGTGTGAAGTGAGAAGTGCGAATTGCGAAGTGCGAAGTGCGAAGTGCGAAGTGCGAAGTGCGAAGTGCGAAGTGCGAAGTGCGAAGTGCGAAGTGCGAAGTGCGAAGTGCGAAGTGCGAAGTGCGAAGTGCGAAGTGCGAAGTGCGAAGTGCGAAGTGCGAAGTGCGAAGTGCGCAGTGCGAAGTGCGAAGTGCGAAGTGCGAAGTGCGAAGTGCGAAGTGCGATGTGCGAAGTGCGAAGTGCGAAGTGCGAAGTGCGATGTGCGAAGAGTGAAGTGCGAAGTGCGAAGTGCGAAGTGCGAAGTGCGAAGTGCGAAGTGCGAAGTGTGAAGGGTGAAGTGTGAAGAGTGAAGTGTGAAGTGTGAAGTGTGAAGTGTGAAGTGTGAAGTGTGAAGTGTGCAGTGTGAAGTGTGAAGTGTGAAGTGTGAAGTGTGAAGTGTGAAGTGTGAAGTGTGAAGTGTGAAGTCTGAAGTGTGAAGTGTGAAGTGTGAAGTGTGAAGTGTGAAGTGAGAAGTGTGATGTGTGATGTGTGAAGTGTGAAGTGTGAAGTGTGAAGTGTGAAGTGCGAAGTGCGAAGTGCGAAGTGCGAAGTGCGAAGTGCGAAGTGCGAAGTGCGAAGTGTGAAGTGCGAAGTGCGAAGTGTGAAGGGTGAAGTGTGAAGAGTGAAGTGTGAAGTGTGAAGTGTGAAGTGTGAAGTGTGAAGTGTGAAGTGTGCAGTGTGAAGTGTGAAGTGTGAAGTGTGAAGTGTGAAGTGTGAAGTGTGAAGTGTGAAGTGTGAAGTCTGAAGTGTGAAGTGTGAAGTGTGAAGTGTGAAGTGCGCAGTGCGAAGTGCGAAGTGCGAAGTGCGAAGTGCGAAGTGCGAAGTGCGAAGTGCGAAGTGCGAAGTGCGAAGTGCGAAGTGCGAAGTGCGAAGTGCGAAGAGTGAAGAGTGAAGTGTGAAGTGTGAAGTGTGAAGTGTGAAGTGTGAAGTGTGAAGTGTGAAGTGTGAAGTGGGAAGTGTGAAGTGTGATGTGCGAAGTGCGAAGTGCGAAGTGCGAAGTGCGAAGTGCGAAGTGCGAAGTGCGAAGTGCGAAGAGCGAAGTGCGAAGTGCGAAGTGCGAAGTGCGAAGTGCGAAGTGCGAAGTGCGAAGTGCGAATTGCGAAGTGCGAAGTGCGAAGTGCGAATTGCGAAGTGCGAAGTGCGAAGTGCGAAGTGCGAAGTGCGAAGTGCGAAGTGCGAAGTGCGAAGTGCGAAGTGCGAAGTGCGAAGTGCGAAGTGCGAAGTGCGAAGTGCGAAGTGCGAAGTGCGAAGTGCGCAGTGCGAAGTGCGAAGTGCGAAGTGCGAAGTGCGAAGTGCGATGTGCGAAGTGCGAAGTGCGAAGTGCGAAGTGCGAAGTGCGATGTGCGAAGAGTGAAGTGCGAAGTGCGAAGTGCGAAGTGCGAAGTGCGAAGTGCGAAGTGTGAAGGGTGAAGTGTGAAGTGTGAAGTGTGAAGTGTGAAGTGTGAAGTGTGAAGTGTGAAGTGTGCAGTGTGAAGTGTGAAGTGTGAAGTGTGAAGTGTGAAGTGTGAAGTGTGAAGTGTGAAGTGTGAAGTCTGAAGTGTGAAGTGTGAAGTGTGAAGTGTGAAGTGTGAAGTGAGAAGTGAGAAGTGAGAAGTGTGAAGTGTGAAGTGTGAAGTGTGAAGTGTGATGTGTGAAGTGTGAAGTGTGAAGTGTGAAGTGTGAAGTGCGAAGTGCGAAGTGCGAAGTGCGAAGTGCGAAGTGCGAAGTGCGAAGTGCGAAGTGTGAAGTGCGAAGTGCGAAGTGCGAAGTGCGAAGTGCGAAGTGCGAAGTGCGAAGTGCGAAGTGCGAAGTTCGAAGTGCGAAGTGCGAAGTGTGATGTGCGAAGAGTGAAGTGGGAAGTGTGAAGTGTGAATTGTGAAGTGTGAAGGGTGAAGTGTGAAGTGTGAAGTGTGAAGTGTGAAGTGTGATGTGTGAAGTGTGAAGTGTGAAGTGTGAAGTGTGAAGTGTGAAGTGTGAAGTGTGAAGTGTGAAGTGTGAAGTGTGAAGTGTGAAGTGTGAAGTGTGAAGTGTGAAGTGTGAAGTCTGAAGTGTGAAGTGTGAAGTGTGAAGTGAGAAGTGAGAAGTGTGAAGTGTGAAGTGTGAAGTGTGAAGTGTGAAGTGTGATGTGTGAAGTGTGAAGTGTGAAGTGTGAAGTGTGAAGTGCGAAGTGCGAAGTGCGAAGTGCGAAGTGCGAAGTGCGAAGTGCGAAGTGCGAAGTGCGATGTGCGAAGTGCGATGTGTGAAGTGTGAAGTGTGAAGTGTGAAGTGTGAAGTGTGAAGTGTGAAGTGTGAAGTGTGAAGTGTGAAGTGTGAAGTGTGAAGTGTGAAGTGTGAAGTGTGAAGTGTGAAGTGTGAAGTGTGAAGTGTGAAGTGTGATGTGTGAAGTGTGAAGTGTGATGTGTGAAGTGTGAAGTGTGAAGTGTGAAGTGTGAAGTGTGAAGTGTGAAGTGTGAAGTGTGAAGTGTGAAGTGTGAAGTGTGAAGTGTGAAGTGTGAAGTGTGAAGCGTGAAGTGTGAAGTGTGAAGTGTGAAGTGTGATGTGTGAAGTGTGAAGTGTGAAGTGTGAAGTGTGCAGTGTGAAGTGTGAAGTGTGAAGTATGAAGTGTGAAGTGTGAAGAGTGAAGTGTGAAGTGTGAAGTGTGAAGTGTGAAGTGTGAAGGGTGAAGGGTGAAGTGTGAAGTGTGAAGTGTGAAGTGTGAAGTGTGAAGTGTGAAGTGTGAAGTGTGAAGTGTGAAGTGTGAAGTGTGAAGTGTGAAGTGTGAAGTGTGAAGTGTGAAGTGTGAAGTGTGAAGTGTGAAGTGTGAAGTGTGAAGTGTGAAGTGTGAAGTGTGAAGTGAGAAGTGCGAATTGCGAAGTGCGAAGTGCGAAGTGCGAAGTGCGAAGTGCGAAGTGCGAAGTGCGAAGTGCGAAGTGCGAAGTGCGAAGTGCGAAGTGCGAAGTGCGAAGTGCGAAGTGCGAAGTGCGAAGTGCGAAGTGCGAAGTGCGCAGTGCGAAGTGCGAAGTGCGAAGTGCGAAGTGCGAAGTGCGAAGTGCGAAGTGCGATGTGCGAAGTGCGAAGTGCGAAGTGCGAAGTGCGATGTGCGAAGAGTGAAGTGCGAAGTGCGAAGTGCGAAGTGCGAAGTGCGAAGTGCGAAGTGCGAAGTGTGAAGGGTGAAGTGTGAAGAGTGAAGTGTGAAGTGTGAAGTGTGAAGTGTGAAGTGTGAAGTGTGAAGTGTGCAGTGTGAAGTGTGAAGTGTGAAGTGTGAAGTGTGAAGTGTGAAGTCTGAAGTGTGAAGTGTGAAGTGTGAAGTGTGAAGTGTGAAGTGAGAAGTGTGAAGTGTGAAGTGTGATGTGTGAAGTGTGAAGTGTGAAGTGTGAAGTGTGAAGTGCGAAGTGTGAAGTGTGAAGTGTGAAGTGTGAAGTGTGAAGTGTGAAGTGTGAAGTGTGAAGTGTGAAGTGTGAAGTGTGAAGTGTGAAGTGTGAAGTGTGAAGTGTGAAGTGTGAAGTGTGAAGTGTGAAGTGTGAAGTGTGAAGTGTGAAGTGAGAAGTGCGAATTGCGAAGTGCGAAGTGCGAAGTGCGAAGTGCGAAGTGCGAAGTGCGAAGTGCGAAGTGCGAAGTGCGAAGTGCGAAGTGCGAAGTGCGAAGTGCGATGTGCGAAGTGCGATGTGTGAAGTGTGAAGTGTGAAGTGTGAAGTGTGAAGTGTGAAGTGTGAAGTGTGAAGTGTGAAGTGTGAAGTGTGAAGTGTGAAGTGTGAAGTGTGAAGTGTGAAGTGTGAAGTGTGAAGTGTGAAGTGTGATGTGTGAAGTGTGAAGTGTGATGTGTGAAGTGTGAAGTGTGAAGTGTGAAGTGTGAAGTGTGAAGTGTGAAGTGTGAAGTGTGAAGTGTGAAGTGTGAAGTGTGAAGTGTGAAGTGTGAAGTGTGAAGTGTGAAGTGTGAAGTGTGAAGTGTGAAGTGTGAAGTGTGAAGTGTGAAGTGTGAAGTGTGAAGTGTGCAGTGTGAAGTGTGAAGTGTGAAGTATGAAGTGTGAAGTGTGAAGAGTGAAGTGTGAAGTGTGAAGTGTGAAGTGTGAAGTGTGAAGGGTGAAGGGTGAAGTGTGAAGTGTGAAGTGTGAAGTGTGAAGTGTGAAGTGTGAAGTGTGAAGTGTGAAGTGTGAAGTGTGAAGTGTGAAGTGTGAAGTGTGAAGTGTGAAGTGTGAAGTGTGAAGTGTGAAGTGTGAAGTGTGAAGTGAGAAGTGCGAATTGCGAAGTGCGAAGTGCGAAGTGCGAAGTGCGAAGTGCGAAGTGCGAAGTGCGAAGTGCGAAGTGCGAAGTGCGAAGTGCGAAGTGCGAAGTGCGAAGTGCGAAGTGCGAAGTGCGAAGTGCGAAGTGCGAAGTGCGAAGTGCGCAGTGCGAAGTGCGAAGTGCGAAGTGCGAAGTGCGAAGTGCGAAGTGCGATGTGCGAAGTGCGAAGTGCGAAGTGCGAAGTGCGATGTGCGAAGAGTGAAGTGCGAAGTGCGAAGTGCGAAGTGCGAAGTGCGAAGTGCGAAGTGCGAAGTGTGAAGGGTGAAGTGTGAAGAGTGAAGTGTGAAGTGTGAAGTGTGAAGTGTGAAGTGTGAAGTGTGAAGTGTGCAGTGTGAAGTGTGAAGTGTGAAGTGTGAAGTGTGAAGTGTGAAGTGTGAAGTGTGAAGTGTGAAGTCTGAAGTGTGAAGTGTGAAGTGTGAAGTGTGAAGTGTGAAGTGAGAAGTGTGATGTGTGAAGTGTGATGTGTGAAGTCTGAAGTGTGAAGTGTGAAGTGTGAAGTGTGAAGTGTGAAGTGAGAAGTGTGATGTGTGATGTGTGAAGTGTGAAGTGTGAAGTGTGAAGTGTGAAGTGCGAAGTGCGAAGTGCGAAGTGCGAAGTGCGAAGTGCGAAGTGCGAAGTGCGAAGTGTGAAGTGCGAAGTGCGAAGTGTGAAGGGTGAAGTGTGAAGAGTGAAGTGTGAAGTGTGAAGTGTGAAGTGTGAAGTGTGAAGTGTGAAGTGTGCAGTGTGAAGTGTGAAGTGTGAAGTGTGAAGTGTGAAGTGTGAAGTGTGAAGTGTGAAGTGTGAAGTCTGAAGTGTGAAGTGTGAAGTGTGAAGTGTGAAGTGCGCAGTGCGAAGTGCGAAGTGCGAAGTGCGAAGTGCGAAGTGCGAAGTGCGAAGTGCGAAGTGCGAAGTGCGAAGTGCGAAGTGCGAAGTGCGAAGTGCGAAGAGTGAAGAGTGAAGTGTGAAGTGTGAAGTGTGAAGTGTGAAGTGTGAAGTGTGAAGTGTGAAGTGTGAAGTGGGAAGTGTGAAGTGTGATGTGCGAAGTGCGAAGTGCGAAGTGCGAAGTGCGAAGTGCGAAGTGCGAAGTGCGAAGTGCGAAGAGCGAAGTGCGAAGTGCGAAGTGCGAAGTGCGAAGTGCGAAGTGCGAAGTGCGAAGTGCGAATTGCGAAGTGCGAAGTGCGAAGTGCGAATTGCGAAGTGCGAAGTGCGAAGTGCGAAGTGCGAAGTGCGAAGTGCGAAGTGCGAAGTGCGAAGTGCGAAGTGCGAAGTGCGAAGTGCGAAGTGCGAAGTGCGAAGTGCGAAGTGCGAAGTGCGAAGTGCGCAGTGCGAAGTGCGAAGTGCGAAGTGCGAAGTGCGAAGTGCGATGTGCGAAGTGCGAAGTGCGAAGTGCGAAGTGCGAAGTGCGATGTGCGAAGAGTGAAGTGCGAAGTGCGAAGTGCGAAGTGCGAAGTGCGAAGTGCGAAGTGTGAAGGGTGAAGTGTGAAGTGTGAAGTGTGAAGTGTGAAGTGTGAAGTGTGAAGTGTGAAGTGTGCAGTGTGAAGTGTGAAGTGTGAAGTGTGAAGTGTGAAGTGTGAAGTGTGAAGTGTGAAGTGTGAAGTCTGAAGTGTGAAGTGTGAAGTGTGAAGTGTGAAGTGTGAAGTGAGAAGTGAGAAGTGAGAAGTGTGAAGTGTGAAGTGTGAAGTGTGAAGTGTGATGTGTGAAGTGTGAAGTGTGAAGTGTGAAGTGTGAAGTGCGAAGTGCGAAGTGCGAAGTGCGAAGTGCGAAGTGCGAAGTGCGAAGTGCGAAGTGTGAAGTGCGAAGTGCGAAGTGCGAAGTGCGAAGTGCGAAGTGCGAAGTGCGAAGTGCGAAGTGCGAAGTTCGAAGTGCGAAGTGCGAAGTGTGATGTGCGAAGAGTGAAGTGGGAAGTGTGAAGTGTGAATTGTGAAGTGTGAAGGGTGAAGTGTGAAGTGTGAAGTGTGAAGTGTGAAGTGTGATGTGTGAAGTGTGAAGTGTGAAGTGTGAAGTGTGAAGTGTGAAGTGTGAAGTGTGAAGTGTGAAGTGTGAAGTGTGAAGTGTGAAGTGTGAAGTGTGAAGTGTGAAGTGTGAAGTCTGAAGTGTGAAGTGTGAAGTGTGAAGTGAGAAGTGAGAAGTGTGAAGTGTGAAGTGTGAAGTGTGAAGTGTGAAGTGTGATGTGTGAAGTGTGAAGTGTGAAGTGTGAAGTGTGAAGTGCGAAGTGCGAAGTGCGAAGTGCGAAGTGCGAAGTGCGAAGTGCGAAGTGCGAAGTGCGATGTGCGAAGTGCGATGTGTGAAGTGTGAAGTGTGAAGTGTGAAGTGTGAAGTGTGAAGTGTGAAGTGTGAAGTGTGAAGTGTGAAGTGTGAAGTGTGAAGTGTGAAGTGTGAAGTGTGAAGTGTGAAGTGTGAAGTGTGAAGTGTGAAGTGTGATGTGTGAAGTGTGAAGTGTGATGTGTGAAGTGTGAAGTGTGAAGTGTGAAGTGTGAAGTGTGAAGTGTGAAGTGTGAAGTGTGAAGTGTGAAGTGTGAAGTGTGAAGTGTGAAGTGTGAAGTGTGAAGCGTGAAGTGTGAAGTGTGAAGTGTGAAGTGTGATGTGTGAAGTGTGAAGTGTGAAGTGTGAAGTGTGCAGTGTGAAGTGTGAAGTGTGAAGTATGAAGTGTGAAGTGTGAAGAGTGAAGTGTGAAGTGTGAAGTGTGAAGTGTGAAGTGTGAAGGGTGAAGGGTGAAGTGTGAAGTGTGAAGTGTGAAGTGTGAAGTGTGAAGTGTGAAGTGTGAAGTGTGAAGTGTGAAGTGTGAAGTGTGAAGTGTGAAGTGTGAAGTGTGAAGTGTGAAGTGTGAAGTGTGAAGTGTGAAGTGTGAAGTGTGAAGTGTGAAGTGTGAAGTGTGAAGTGAGAAGTGCGAATTGCGAAGTGCGAAGTGCGAAGTGCGAAGTGCGAAGTGCGAAGTGCGAAGTGCGAAGTGCGAAGTGCGAAGTGCGAAGTGCGAAGTGCGAAGTGCGAAGTGCGAAGTGCGAAGTGCGAAGTGCGAAGTGCGAAGTGCGCAGTGCGAAGTGCGAAGTGCGAAGTGCGAAGTGCGAAGTGCGAAGTGCGATGTGCGAAGTGCGAAGTGCGAAGTGCGAAGTGCGATGTGCGAAGAGTGAAGTGCGAAGTGCGAAGTGCGAAGTGCGAAGTGCGAAGTGCGAAGTGCGAAGTGTGAAGGGTGAAGTGTGAAGAGTGAAGTGTGAAGTGTGAAGTGTGAAGTGTGAAGTGTGAAGTGTGAAGTGTGCAGTGTGAAGTGTGAAGTGTGAAGTGTGAAGTGTGAAGTGTGAAGTCTGAAGTGTGAAGTGTGAAGTGTGAAGTGTGAAGTGTGAAGTGAGAAGTGTGAAGTGTGAAGTGTGATGTGTGAAGTGTGAAGTGTGAAGTGTGAAGTGTGAAGTGCGAAGTGTGAAGTGTGAAGTGTGAAGTGTGAAGTGTGAAGTGTGAAGTGTGAAGTGTGAAGTGTGAAGTGTGAAGTGTGAAGTGTGAAGTGTGAAGTGTGAAGTGTGAAGTGTGAAGTGTGAAGTGTGAAGTGTGAAGTGTGAAGTGTGAAGTGAGAAGTGCGAATTGCGAAGTGCGAAGTGCGAAGTGCGAAGTGCGAAGTGCGAAGTGCGAAGTGCGAAGTGCGAAGTGCGAAGTGCGAAGTGCGAAGTGCGAAGTGCGATGTGCGAAGTGCGATGTGTGAAGTGTGAAGTGTGAAGTGTGAAGTGTGAAGTGTGAAGTGTGAAGTGTGAAGTGTGAAGTGTGAAGTGTGAAGTGTGAAGTGTGAAGTGTGAAGTGTGAAGTGTGAAGTGTGAAGTGTGAAGTGTGATGTGTGAAGTGTGAAGTGTGATGTGTGAAGTGTGAAGTGTGAAGTGTGAAGTGTGAAGTGTGAAGTGTGAAGTGTGAAGTGTGAAGTGTGAAGTGTGAAGTGTGAAGTGTGAAGTGTGAAGTGTGAAGTGTGAAGTGTGAAGTGTGAAGTGTGAAGTGTGAAGTGTGAAGTGTGAAGTGTGAAGTGTGAAGTGTGCAGTGTGAAGTGTGAAGTGTGAAGTATGAAGTGTGAAGTGTGAAGAGTGAAGTGTGAAGTGTGAAGTGTGAAGTGTGAAGTGTGAAGGGTGAAGGGTGAAGTGTGAAGTGTGAAGTGTGAAGTGTGAAGTGTGAAGTGTGAAGTGTGAAGTGTGAAGTGTGAAGTGTGAAGTGTGAAGTGTGAAGTGTGAAGTGTGAAGTGTGAAGTGTGAAGTGTGAAGTGTGAAGTGTGAAGTGAGAAGTGCGAATTGCGAAGTGCGAAGTGCGAAGTGCGAAGTGCGAAGTGCGAAGTGCGAAGTGCGAAGTGCGAAGTGCGAAGTGCGAAGTGCGAAGTGCGAAGTGCGAAGTGCGAAGTGCGAAGTGCGAAGTGCGAAGTGCGAAGTGCGAAGTGCGCAGTGCGAAGTGCGAAGTGCGAAGTGCGAAGTGCGAAGTGCGAAGTGCGATGTGCGAAGTGCGAAGTGCGAAGTGCGAAGTGCGATGTGCGAAGAGTGAAGTGCGAAGTGCGAAGTGCGAAGTGCGAAGTGCGAAGTGCGAAGTGCGAAGTGTGAAGGGTGAAGTGTGAAGAGTGAAGTGTGAAGTGTGAAGTGTGAAGTGTGAAGTGTGAAGTGTGAAGTGTGCAGTGTGAAGTGTGAAGTGTGAAGTGTGAAGTGTGAAGTGTGAAGTGTGAAGTGTGAAGTGTGAAGTCTGAAGTGTGAAGTGTGAAGTGTGAAGTGTGAAGTGTGAAGTGAGAAGTGTGATGTGTGAAGTGTGATGTGTGAAGTGTGAAGTGTGAAGTGTGAAGTGTGAAGTGCGAAGTGCGAAGTGCGAAGTGCGAAGTGTGATGTGCGAAGAGTGAAGTGGGAAGTGTGAAGTGTGAATTGTGAAGTGTGAAGGGTGAAGTGTGAAGTGTGAAGTGTGAAGTGTGAAGTGTGATGTGTGAAGTGTGAAGTGTGAAGTGTGAAGTGTGAAGTGTGAAGTGTGAAGTGTGAAGTGTGAAGTGTGAAGTGTGAAGTGTGAAGTGTGAAGTGTGAAGTGTGAAGTGTGAAGTCTGAAGTGTGAAGTGTGAAGTGTGAAGTGTGAAGTGTGAAGTGTGAAGTGTGAAGTGTGAAGTGTGAAGTGTGAAGTGTGCAGTGTGAAGTGTGAAGTGTGAAGTATGAAGTGTGAAGTGCGAAGTGCGAAGTGCGAAGTGCGAAGTGCGAAGTGCGAAGTGCGAAGTGCGAAGTGCGAAGTGCGAAGTGCGAAGTGCGATGTGCGAAGTGCGATGTGTGAAGTGTGAAGTGTGAAGTGTGAAGTGTGAAGTGTGAAGTGTGAAGTGTGAAGTGTGAAGTGTGAAGTGTGAAGTGTGAAGTATGAAGTGTGAAGTGTGAAGTGTGAAGTGTGAAGTGTGAAGTGTGATGTGTGAAGTGTGAAGTGTGATGTGTGAAGTGTGAAGTGTGAAGTGTGAAGTTTGAAGTGTGAAGTGTGAAGTGTGAAGTGTGAAGTGTGAAGTGTGAAGTGTGAAGTGTGAAGTGTGAAGTGTGAAGTGTGAAGTGTGAAGTGTGAAGTGTGAAGTGTGAAGTGTGAAGTGTGAAGTGTGAAGTGTGCAGTGTGAAGTGTGAAGTGTGAAGTATGAAGTGTGAAGTGTGAAGAGTGAAGTGTGAAGTGTGAAGTGTGAAGTGTGAAGTGTGAAGGGTGAAGGGTGAAGTGTGAAGTGTGAAGTGTGAAGTGTGAAGTGTGAAGTGTGAAGTGTGAAGTGTGAAGTGTGAAGTGTGAAGTGTGAAGTGTGAAGTGTGAAGTGTGAAGTGTGAAGTGTGAAGTGTGAAGTGTGAAGTGTGAAGTGTGAAGTGTGAAGTGTGAAGTGTGAAGTGAGAAGTGCGAATTGCGAAGTGCGAAGTCCGAAGTGCGAAGTGCGAAGTGCGAAGTGCGAAGTGCGAAGTGCGAAGTGCGAAGTGCGAAGTGCGAAGTGCGAAGTGCGAAGTGCGAAGTGCGAAGTGCGAAGTGCGAAGTGCGAAGTGCGAAGTGCGAAGTGCGAAGTGCGAAGTGCGCAGTGCGAAGTGCGAAGTGCGAAGTGCGAAGTGCGAAGTGCGAAGTGCGATGTGCGAAGTGCGAAGTGCGAAGTGCGAAGTGCGATGTGCGAAGAGTGAAGTGCGAAGTGCGAAGTGCGAAGTGCGAAGTGCGAAGTGCGAAGTGCGAAGTGCGAAGTGCGAAGTGCGAAGTGCGAAGTGCGAAGTGCGAATTGCGAAGTGCGAAGTGCGAAGTGCGAAGTGCGAAGTGCGAATTGCGAAGTGCGAAGTGCGAAGTGCGAAGTGCGAAGTGCGAAGTGCGAAGTGCGAAGTGCGAAGTGCGAAGTGCGAAGTGCGAAGTGCGAAGTGCGAAGTGCGAAGTGCGAAGTGCGAAGTGCGAAGTGCGAAGAGTGGAGAGTGAAGTGTGAAGTGTGAAGTGTGAAGTGTGAAGTGTGAAGTGTGAAGTGTGAAGTGTGAAGTGGGATGTGTGAAGTGTGAAGTGCGAAGTGCGAAGTGCGAAGTGCGAAGTGCGAAGTGCGAAGTGCGAAGTGCGAAGTGCGAAGAGCGAAGTGCGAAGTTCGAAGTGCGAAGTGCGAAGTGTGATGTGCGAAGAGTGAAGTGGGAAGTGTGAAGTGTGAATTGTGAAGTGTGAAGGGTGAAGTGTGAAGTGTGAAGTGTGAAGTGTGAAGTGTGATGTGTGAAGTGTGAAGTGTGAAGTGTGAAGTGTGAAGTGTGAAGTGTGAAGTGTGAAGTGTGAAGTGTGAAGTGTGAAGTGTGAAGTGTGAAGTGTGAAGTGTGAAGTGTGAAGTGTGAAGTGTGAAGTGTGAAGTGTGAAGTGTGAAGTGTGAAGTGTGAAGTGTGAAGTGGGAAGTGTGAAGTGGGAAGTGCGAAGTGTGAAGTGTGAAGTGTGAAGTGTGAAGTGTGAAGTGTGAAGTGTGAAGTGTGAAGTGTGAAGTGTGAAGTGTGAAGTGTGAAGTGTGAAGTGTGAAGTGGGAAGTGTGAAGTGGGAAGTGCGAAGTGCGAAGTGCGAAGTGCGAAGTGCGAAGTGCGAAGTGCGAAGTGCGAAGTGCGAAGTGCGAAGTGCGAAGTGCGAAGTGCGAATTGCGAAGTGCGAAGTGCGAAGTGCGAAGTGCGAAGTGCGAATTGCGAAGTGCGAAGTGCGAAGTGCGAAGTGCGAAGTGCGAAGTGCGAAGTGCGAAGTGCGAAGGGCGAAGTGCGAAGTGCGAAGTGCGAAGTGCGAAGTGCGAAGTGCGAAGTGCGAAGTGCGAAGTGCGAAGTGCGAAGAGTGAAGAGTGAAGTGTGAAGTGTGAAGTGTGAAGTGTGAAGTGTGAAGTGTGAAGTGTGAAGTGTGAAGTGGGATGTGTGAAGTGTGAAGTGCGAAGTGCGAAGTGCGAAGTGCGAAGTGCGAAGTGCGAAGTGCGAAGTGCGAAGTGCGAAGAGCGAAGTGCGAAGTGCGAAGTGCGAAGTGCGAAGTGCGAAGTGCGAAGTGCGAAGTGCGAATTGCGAAGTGCGAAGTGCGAAGTGCGAATTGCGAAGTGCGAAGTGCGAAGTGCGAAGTGCGAAGTGCGAAGTGCGAAGTGCGAAGTGCGAAGTGCGAAGTGCGAAGTGCGAAGTGCGAAGTGCGAAGTGCGAAGTGCGAAGTGCGAAGTGCGAAGTGCGAAGTGCGAAGTGCGAAGTGCGAAGTGCGAAGTGCGCAGTGCGAAGTGCGAAGTGCGAAGTGCGAAGTGCGAAGTGCGATGTGCGAAGTGCGAAGTGCGAAGTGCGAAGTGCGAAGTGCGATGTGCGAAGAGTGAAGTGCGAAGTGCGAAGTGCGAAGTGTGAAGGGTGAAGTGTGAAGTGTGAAGTGTGAAGTGTGAAGTGTGAAGTGTGAAGTGTGAAGTGTGAAGTGTGCAGTGTGAAGTGTGAAGTGTGAAGTGTGAAGTGTGAAGTGTGAAGTGTGAAGTGTGAAGTCTGAAGTGTGAAGTGTGAAGTGTGAAGTGTGAAGTGTGAAGTGAGAAGTGAGAAGTGAGAAGTGTGAAGTGTGAAGTGTGAAGTGTGAAGTGTGATGTGTGAAGTGTGAAGTGTGAAGTGTGAAGTGTGAAGTGTGAAGTGTGAAGTGTGAAGTGTGAAGTCTGAAGTGTGAAGTGTGAAGTGTGAAGTGAGAAGTGAGAAGTGTGAAGTGTGAAGTGTGAAGTGTGAAGTGTGAAGTGTGAAGTGTGATGTGTGAAGTGTGAAGTGTGAAGTGTGAAGTGTGAAGTGCGAAGTGCGAAGTGCGAAGTGCGAAGTGCGAAGTGCGAAGTGCGAAGTGCGAAGTGCGAAGTGCGAAGTGCGATGTGCGAAGTGCGATGTGTGAAGTGTGAAGTGTGAAGTGTGAAGTGTGAAGTGTGAAGTGTGAAGTGTGAAGTGTGAAGTGTGAAGTGTGAAGTGTGAAGTGTGAAGTGTGAAGTGTGAAGTGTGAAGTGTGAAGTGTGAAGTGTGATGTGTGAAGTGTGAAGTGTGATGTGTGAAGTGTGAAGTGTGAAGTGTGAAGTGTGAAGTGTGAAGTGTGAAGTGTGAAGTGTGAAGTGTGAAGTGTGAAGTGTGAAGTGTGAAGTGTGAAGTGTGAAGTGTGAAGTGTGAAGTGTGAAGTGTGAAGTGTGAAGTGTGAAGTGTGAAGTGTGAAGTGTGAAGTGTGAAGTGTGAAGTGTGCAGTGTGAAGTGTGAAGTGTGAAGTATGAAGTGTGAAGTGTGAAGAGTGAAGTGTGAAGTGTGAAGTGTGAAGTGTGAAGGGTGAAGGGTGAAGTGTGAAGTGTGAAGTGTGAAGTGTGAAGTGTGAAGTGTGAAGTGTGAAGTGTGAAGTGTGAAGTGTGAAGTGTGAAGTGTGAAGTGTGAAGTGTGAAGTGTGACGTGTGAAGTGTGAAGTGTGAAGTGTGAAGTGTGAAGTGTGAAGTGAGAAGTGCGAATTGCGAAGTGCGAAGTGCGAAGTGCGATGTGCGAAGTGCGAAGTGCGAAGTGCGAAGTGCGAAGTGCGAAGTGCGAAGTGCGAAGTGCGAAGTGCGAAGTGCGAAGTGCGAAGTGCGAAGTGCGAAGTGCGAAGTGCGAAGTGCGAAGTGCGAAGTGCGAAGTGCGAAGTGCGAAGTGCGCAGTGCGAAGTGCGAAGTGCGAAGTGCGAAGTGCGAAGTGCGAAGTGCGATGTGCGAAGTGCGAAGTGCGAAGTGCGAAGTGCGATGTGCGAAGAGTGAAGTGCGAAGTGCGAAGTGCGAAGTGCGAAGTGCGAAGTGCGAAGTGCGAAGTGTGAAGGGTGAAGTGTGAAGAGTGAAGTGTGAAGTGTGAAGTGTGTAGTGTGAAGTGTGAAGTGTGAAGTGTGCAGTGTGAAGTGTGAAGTGTGAAGTGTGAAGTGTGAAGTGTGAAGTGTGAAGTGTGAAGTGTGAAGTGTGAAGTGTGAAGTGTGAAGTGTGAAGTGAGAAGTGTGAAGTGTGAAGTGTGATGTGTGAAGTGTGAAGTGTGAAGTGTGAAGTGTGAAGTGCGAAGTGCGAAGTGCGAAGTGCGAAGTGCGAAGTGCGAAGTGCGAAGTGCGAAGTGCGAAGTGCGAAGTGCGAAGTGCGAAGTGCGAAGTGCGAAGTGCGAAGTGCGAAGTGCGAAGTTCGAAGTGCGAAGTGCGAAGTGTGATGTGCGAAGAGTGAAGTGGGAAGTGTGAAGTGTGAATTGTGAAGTGTGAAGGGTGAAGTGTGAAGTGTGAAGTGTGAAGTGTGAAGTGTGATGTGTGAAGTGTGAAGTGTGAAGTGTGAAGTGTGAAGTGTGAAGTGTGAAGTGTAAAGTGTGAAGTGTGAAGTGTGAAGTGTGAAGTGTGAAGTGTGAAGTGTGAAGTGTGAAGTGTGAAGTGTGAAGTGTGAAGTGTGAAGTGGGAAGTGTGAAGTGGGAAGTGGGAAGTGCGAAGTGCGAAGTGCGAAGTGCGAAGTGCGAAGTGCGAAGTGCGAAGTGCGAAGTGCGAAGTGCGAAGTGCGAAGTGCGAATTGCGAAGTGCGAAGTGCGAAGTGCGAAGTGCGAAGTGCGAATTGCGAAGTGCGAAGTGCGAAGTGCGAAGTGCGAAGTGCGAAGTGCGAAGTGCGAAGTGCGAAGTGCGAAGTGCGAAGTGCGAAGTGCGAAGTGCGAAGTGTGATGTGTGAAGTGTGAAGTGTGAAGTGTGAAGTGTGAAGTGTGAAGTGTGAAGTGTGAAGTGTGAAGTGTGAAGTGTGAAGTGTGAAGTGTGAAGTGTGAAGTGTGAAGTGTGAAGTGTGAAGTGTGAAGTGTGAAGTGTGAAGTGTGAAGTGTGAAGTGTGAAGTGGGAAGTGTGAAGTGGGAAGTGGGAAGTGCGAAGTGCGAAGTGCGAAGTGCGAAGTGCGAAGTGCGAAGTGCGAAGTGCGAAGTGCGAAGTGCGAAGTGCGAAGTGCGAATTGCGAAGTGCGAAGTGCGAAGTGCGAAGTGCGAAGTGCGAATTGCGAAGTGCGAAGTGCGAAGTGCGAAGTGCGAAGTGCGAAGTGCGAAGTGCGAAGTGCGAAGTGCGAAGTGCGAAGTGCGAAGTGCGAAGTGCGAAGTGCGAAGTGCGAAGTGCGAAGTGCGAAGTGCTAAGTGCGAAGTGCGAAGTGCGAAGTGCGAAGTGCGAAGTGCGAAGTGCGAAGTGGGAAGTGGGAAGTGGGAAGTGTGAAGTGTGAAGTGTGAAGTGTGAAGTGTGAAGTGTGAAGTGTGAAGTGTGAAGTGTGAAGTGTGAAGTGTGCAGTGTGAAGTGTGCAGTGTGCAGTGTGAAGTGTGAAGTGTGAAGTGTGAAGTGTGAAGTGTGAAGTGTGAAGTGTGAAGTGTGAAGTGTGAAGTGTGAAGTGTGAAGTGTGAAGTGTGATGTGTGAAGTGTGATGTGTGATGTGTGAAGTGTGATGTGTGAAGTGTGAAGTGTGAAGTGTGAAGAGTGAAGAGTGAAGTGTGAAGTGTGAAGTGTGAAGTGTGAAGTGTGAAGTGTGAAGTGTGAAGTGTGAAGTGCGAAGTGCGAAGTGCGAAGTGCGAAGTGCGAAGTGCGAAGTGCGAAGTGCGATGTGCGAAGAGCGAAGTGCGAATTGCGAAGTGCGAAGTGCGAAGTGCGAAGTGCGAAGTGCGAATTGCGAAGTGCGAAGTGCGAAGTGCGATGTGCGAAGTGCGAAGTGCGAAGTGCGAAGTGCGAAGTGCGAAGTGCGAAGTGCGAAGTGCGAAGTGCGAAGTGCGAAGTGCGAAGTGCGAAGTGCGAAGTGCGAAGTGCGAAGTGCGAAGTGCGAAGTGCGAAGTGCGAAGTGCGAAGTGCGAAGTGGGAAGTGGGAAGTGTGAAGTGTGAAGTGTGAAGTGTGAAGTGTGAAGTGTGAAGTGTGAAGTGTGCAGTGTGCAGTGTGAAGTGTGCAGTGTGCAGTGTGAAGTGTGAAGTGTGAAGTGTGAAGTGTGAAGTGTGAAGTGTGAAGTGTGAAGTGTGAAGTGTGAAGTGTGAAGTGTGAAGTGTGAAGTGTGAAGTGTGAAGTGTGAAGTGTGATGTGTGAAGTGTGATGTGTGATGTGTGAAGTGTGATGTGTGAAGTGTGAAGTGTGAAGTGTGAAGAGTGAAGAGTGAAGTGTGAAGTGTGAAGTGTGAAGTGTGAAGTGTGAAGTGTGAAGTGTGAAGTGTGAAGTGCGAAGTGCGAAGTGCGAAGTGCGAAGTGCGAAGTGCGAAGTGCGAAGTGCGATGTGCGAAGAGCGAAGTGCGAAGTGCGAAGTGCGAAGTGCGAAGTGCGAAGTGCGAAGTGGGAAGTGCGAAGTGCGAATTGCGAAGTGCGAAGTGCGAAGTGCGAAGTGCGAAGTGCGAAGTGCGAAGTGCGAAGTGCGAAGTGCGAAGTGCGAAGTGCGAAGTGCGAAGTGCGAAGTGCGAAGTGCGAAGTGCGAAGTGCGAAGTGCGAATAGCGAAGTGCGAAGTGCGAAGTGCGAAGTGCGAAGTGCGAAGTGCGAAGTGCGAAGTGCGAAGTGCGAAGTGCGAAGTGCGCAGTGCGCAGTGCGCAGTGCGCAGTGCGAAGTGCGAAGTGCGAAGTGCGAAGTGCGATGTGCGAAGTGCGAAGTGCGAAGTGCGAAGTGCGAAGTGCGAAGTGCGAAGTGCGAAGAGTGAAGTGGGAAGTGTGAAGTGTGAAGTGTGAAGTGTGAAGTGTGAAGGGTGAAGTGTGAAGTGTGAAGTGTGAAGTGTGATGTGTGAAGTGTGAAGTGTGAAGTGTGAAGTGTGAAGTGTGAAGTGTGAAGTGTGAAGTGAGAAGTGAGAAGTGTGAAGTGTGAAGTGTGAAGTGTGAAGTGTGAAGTGTGAAGTGTGATGTGTGAAGTGTGAAGTGTGATGTGGGAAGTGTGAAGTGCGAAGTGCGAAGTGCGAAGTGCGAAGTGCGAAGTGCGAAGTGCGAAGTGCGAAGTGCGAAGTGCGAAGTGCGAAGTGCGAAGTGCGAAGTGCGAAGTGCGAAGTGCGAAGTGCGAAGTGCGAAGTGCGAAGTGCGAAGTGCGAAGTGCGAAGTGCGAAGTGCGAAGTGCGAAGTGCGAAGTGCGAAGTGCGAAGTGCGAAGTGCGAAGTGCGAAGTGCGAAGTGCGAAGTGCGAAGTGCGAAGTGCGAAGAGCGATGAGCGAAAAGCGAAGTGCGAAGTGCGAAGTGCGGAGTGCGATGTGTGAAGTGTGAAGTGTGAAGTGCGAAGTGCGAAGTGCGAAGTGCGAAGTGCGAAGTGCGAAGTGCAAAATGCGAAGTGCGAAGTGCGAAGTGCGAAGTGGGAAGTGGGAAGTGCGAAGTGCGAAGTGCGAAGTGCGAAGTGCGAAGTGCGAAGTGCGAAGTGCGAAGTGCGAAGTGCGAAGTGCGAAGTGCGAAGTGCGAAGTGCGAAGTGCGAAGTGCGAAGTGCGAAGTGCGAAGTGCGAAGTGCGAAGTGCGAAGTGCGAAGTGCGAAGTGCGAAGTGCGAAGTGCGAAGTGCGCAGTGCGATGTGCGATGTGCGATGTGCGATGTGCGATGTGCGATGTGCGATGTGCGATGTGCGAAGTGCGAAGTGCGAAGTGCGAAGTGCGAAGTGCGAAGTGCGAAGTGCGAAGTGCGAAGTGCGAAGTGCGAAGTGCGAAGTGCGAAGTGCGAAGTGCGAAGTGCGAAGTGCGAAGTGCGAAGTGCGAAGTGCGAAGTGCGAAGTGCGAAGTGCGAAGTGCGAAGTGCGAAGTGCGAAGTGCGAAGAGCGATGAGCGAAAAGCGAAGTGCGAAGTGCGAAGTGCGGAGTGCGATGTGTGAAGTGTGAAGTGTGAAGTGCGAAGTGCGAAGTGCGAAGTGCGAAGTGCAAAGTGCGAAGTGCGAAGTGCGAAGTGCGAAGTGGGAAGTGGGAAGTGCGAAGTGCGAAGTGCGAAGTGCGAAGTGCGAAGTGCGAAGTGCGAAGTGCGAAGTGCGAAGTGCGAAGTGCGAAGTGCGAAGTGCGAAGTGCGAAGTGCGAAGTGCGAAGTGCGAAGTGCGAAGTGCGAAGTGCGAAGTGCGAAGTGCGAAGTGCGAAGTGCGAAGTGCGAAGTGCGAAGTGCGAAGTGCGAAGTGCGAAGTGCGAAGTGCGAAGTGCGAAGTGCGAAGTGCGAAGTGCGAAGTGCGAAGTGCGAAGTGCGAAGTGCGAAGTGCGAAGTGCGAAGTGCGAAGTGCGAAGTGCGATGTGCGAAGAGTGAAGTGGGAAGTGTGAAGTGTGAAGTGTGATGTGCGAAGAGTGAAGTGTGAAGTGTGAAGTGTGAAGTGTGAAGTGTGAAGGGTGAAGTGTGAAGTGTGAAGTGTGAAGTGTGATGTGTGAAGTGTGAAGTGTGAAGTGTGAAGTGTGAAGTGTGAAGTGTGAAGTGTGAAGTGTGAAGTGTGAAGTGTGAAGTGTGAAGTGTGAAGTGTGAAGTGTGAAGTGTGAAGTGTGAAGTCTGAAGTGTGAAGTGTGAAGTGTGAAGTGAGAAGTGAGAAGTGTGAAGTGTGAAGTGTGAAGTGTGAAGTGTGAAGTGTGATGTGTGAAGTGTGAAGTCTGAAGTGTGAAGTGTGAAGTGTGAAGTGTGAAGTGCGAAGTGCGAAGTGCGAAGTGCGAAGTGCGAAGTGCGAAGTGCGAAGTGCGAAGTGCGAAGTGCGAAGTGCGAAGTGCGAAGTGCGAAGTGCGAAGTGCGAAGTGCGAAGTGCGAAGTGCGATGTGTGAAGTGTGAAGTGTGAAGTGTGAAGTGTGAAGTGTGAAGTGTGAAGTGTGAAGTGTGAAGTGTGAAGTGTGAAGTGTGAAGTGTGAAGTGTGAAGTGTGAAGTGTGAAGTGTGAAGTGTGAAGTGTGATGTGTGATGTGTGAAGTGTGAAGTGTGAAGTGTGAAGTGTGAAGTGTGAAGAGTGAAGAGTGAAGTGTGAAGTGTGAAGTGTGAAGTGTGAAGTGTGAAGTGTGAAGTGTGCAGTGTGCAGTGTGCAGTGTGCAGTGTGCAGTGTGCAGTGTGCAGTGTGAAGTGTGAAGTGTGAAGTGTGAAGTGCGAAGTGCGAAGTGCGAAGTGCGAAGTGCGAAGTGCGAAGTGCGAAGTGCGAAGTGCGAAGTGCGAAGTGCGAAGTGCGAAGTGCGAAGTGCGAAGTGCGAAGTGCGAAGTGCGAAGTGCGAAGTGCGAAGTGCGAAGTGCGAAGTGCGAAGTGCGAAGTGCGAAGTGCGAAGTGCGAAGTGCGAAGTGCGAAGTGCGAAGTGCGAAGTGCGAAGTGCGAAGTGCGAAGTGCGAAGTGAGAAGTGCGAAGTGCGAATTGCGAAGTGCGAAGTGCGAAGTGCGAAGTGCGAAGTGCGAAGTGCGAAGTGCGAAGTGCGAAGTGCGAAGTGCGAAGTGCGAAGTGCGAAGTGCGAAGTGCGAAGTGCGAAGTGCGAAGTGCGAAGTGCGAAGTGCGCAGTGCGAAGTGCGAAGTGCGAAGTGCGAAGTGCGAAGTGCGAAGTGCGAAGTGCGATGTGCGAAGTGCGAAGTGCGAAGTGCGAAGTGCGAAGTGCGATGTGCGAAGAGCGAAGTGCGAAGTGCGAAGTGCGAAGTGTGAAGGGTGAAGTGCGAAGTGCGAAGTGCGAAGTGCGAAGTGCGAAGTGCGAAGTGCGAAGTGCGAAGTGCGAAGTGCGAAGTACGAAGTGCGAAGTGCGAAGTGCGAAGTGCGAAGTGCGAAGTGCGAAGTGCGAAGTGCGAAGTGCGAACTGCGAAGGGCGAAGTGCGAAGTGCGAAGTGGGAAGTGGGAAGTGTGAAGTGTGAAGTGTGAAGTGTGAAGTGTGAAGTGTGAAGTGTGAAGTGTGAAGTGTGCAGTGTGAAGTGTGCAGTGTGCAGTGTGAAGTGTGAAGTGTGAAGTGTGAAGTGTGAAGTGTGAAGTGTGAAGTGTGAAGTGTGAAGTGTGAAGTGTGAAGTGTGAAGTGTGATGTGTGAAGTGTGATGTGTGATGTGTGAAGTGTGATGTGTGAAGTGTGAAGTGTGAAGTGTGAAGAGTGAAGAGTGAAGTGTGAAGTGTGAAGTGTGAAGTGTGAAGTGTGAAGTGTGAAGTGTGAAGTGTGAAGTGCGAAGTGCGAAGTGCGAAGTGCGAAGTGCGAAGTGCGAAATGCGAAGTGCGATGTGCGAAGAGCGAAGTGCAAAGTGCGAAGTGCGAAGTGCGAAGTGCGAAGTGGGAAGTGCGAAGTGCGAATTACGAAGTGCGAAGTGCGAAGTGCGAAGTGCGAAGTGCGAAGTGCGAAGTGCGAAGTGCGAAGTGCGAAGTGCGAAGTGCGAAGTGCGAAGTGCGAAGTGCGAAGTGCGAAGTGCGAAGTGCGAAGTGCGAAGTGCGAAGTGCGAAGTGCGAAGTGCGAAGTGCGAAGTGCGAAGTGCGAAGTGCGAAGTGCGCAGTGCGCAGTGCGCAGTGCGCAGTGCGAAGTGCGAAGTGCGAAGTGCGAAGTGCGAAGTGCGAAGTGCGAAGTGCGAAGTGCGAAGTGCGAAGTGCGAAGTGCGAAGTGCGAAGAGTGAAGTGGGAAGTGTGAAGTGTGAAGTGTGAAGTGTGAAGTGTGAAGGGTGAAGTGTGAAGTGTGAAGTGTGAAGTGTGATGTGTGAAGTGTGAAGTGTGAAGTGTGAAGTGTGAAGTGTGCAGTGTGAAGTGTGAAGTGTGAAGTGTGAAGTGTGATGTGTGACGTGTGAAGTGTGAAGTGTGAAGTCTGATGTGTGAAGTGTGAAGTGTGAAGTGTGAAGTGAGAAGTGAGAAGTGTGAAGTGTGAAGTGTGAAGTGTGAAGTGTGAAGTGTGAAGTGTGATGTGTGAAGTGTGAAGTGTGATGTGGGAAGTGTGAAGTGCGAAGTGCGAAGTGCGAAGTGCGAAGTGCGAAGTGCGAAGTGCGAAGTGCGAAGTGCGAAGTGCGAAGTGCGAAGTGCGAAGTGCGAAGTGCGAAGTGCGAAGTGCGCAGTGCGATGTGCGATGTGCGATGTGCGATGTGCGATGTGCGATGTGCGATGTGCGATGTGCGAAGTGCGATGTGCGATGTGCGAAGTGCGAAGTGCGAAGTGCGAAGTGCGAAGTGCGAAGTGCGAAGTGCGAAGTGCGAAGTGCGAAGTGCGAAGTGCGAAGTGCGAAGTGCGAAGTGCGAAGTGCGAAGTGCGAAGTGCGAAGTGCGAAGTGCGAAGTGCGAAGTGCGAAGTGCGAAGTGCGAAGTGCGAAGTGCGAAGTGCGAAGTGCGAAGTGCGAAGTGCGAAGAGCGATGAGCGAAAAGCGAAGTGCGAAGTGCGAAGTGCGGAGTGCGATGTGTGAAGTGTGAAGTGTGAAGTGCGAAGTGCGAAGTGCGAAGTGCGAAGTGCGAAGTGCGAAGTGCAAAGTGCGAAGTGCGAAGTGCGAAGTGCGAAGTGGGAAGTGGGAAGTGCGAAGTGCGAAGTGCGAAGTGCGAAGTGCGAAGTGCGAAGTGCGAAGTGCGAAGTGCGAAGTGCGAAGTGCGAAATGCGAAGTGCGAAGTGCGAAGTGCGAAGTGCGAAGTGCGAAGTGCGAAGTGCGAAGTGCGAAGTGCGAAGTGCGAAGTGCGAAGTGCGAAGTGCGATGTGCGAAGAGTGAAGTGGGAAGTGCGAAGTGCGAAGTGCGAAGTGCGAAGTGCGAAGTGCGAAGTGCGAAGTGCGAAGTGCGATGTGCGAAGAGTGAAGTGGGAAGTGTGAAGTGTGAAGTGTGATGTGCGAAGAGTGAAGTGGGAAGTGTGAAGTGTGAAGTGTGAAGTGTGAAGGGTGAAGTGTGAAGTGTGAAGTGTGAAGTGTGATGTGTGAAGTGTGAAGTGTGAAGTGTTAAGTGTGAAGTGTGAAGTGTGAAGTGTGAAGTGTGAAGTGTGAAGTGTGAAGTGTGAAGTGTGAAGTGTGAAGTCTGAAGTGTGAAGTGTGAAGTGTGAAGTGAGAAGTGAGAAGTGTGAAGTGTGAAGTGTGAAGTGTGAAGTGTGAAGTGTGAAGTGTGATGTGTGAAGTGTGAAGTGTGAAGTGTGAAGTGTGAAGTGTGAAGTGCGAAGTGCGAAGTGCGAAGTGCGAAGTACGAAGTGCGAAGTGCGAAGTGCGAAGTGCGAAGTGCGAAGTGCGAAGTGCGAAGTGCGAAGTGCGAAGTGCGAAGTGCGAAGTGCGATGTGTGAAGTGTGAAGTGTGAAGTGTGAAGTGTGAAGTGTGAAGTGTGAAGTGTGAAGTGTGAAGTGTGAAGTGTGAAGTGTGAAGTGTGAAGTGTGAAGTGTGAAGTGTGAAGTGTGAAGTGTGAAGTGTGATGTGTGATGTGTGAAGTGTGAAGTGTGAAGTGTGAAGTGTGAAGTGTGAAGAGTGAAGAGTGAAGTGTGAAGTGTGAAGTGTGAAGTGTGAAGTGTGAAGTGTGAAGTGTGAAGTGTGCAGTGTGCAGTGTGCAGTGTGCAGTGTGCAGTGTGCAGTGTGCAGTGTGAAGTGTGAAGTGTGAAGTGTGAAGTGCGAAGTGCGAAGTGCGAAGTGCGAAGTGCGAAGTGCGAAGTGCGAAGTGCGAAGTGCGAAGTGCGAAGTGCGAAGTGCGAAGTGCGAAGTGCGAAGTGCGAAGTGCGAAGTGCGAAGTGCGAAGTGCGAAGTGCGAAGTGAGAAGTGCGAAGTGCGAATTGCGAAGTGCGAAGTGCGAAGTGCGAAGTGCGAAGTGCGAAGTGCGAAGTGCGAAGTGCGAAGTGCGAAGTGCGAAGTGCGAAGTGCGAAGTGCGAAGTGCGAAGTGCGAAGTGCGAAGTGCGCAGTGCGAAGTGCGAAGTGCGAAGTGCGAAGTGCGAAGTGCGAAGTGCGAAGTGCGATGTGCGAAGTGCGATGTGCGAAGTGCGAAGTGCGAAGTGCGGTGTGCGAAGAGCGAAGTGCGAAGTGCGAAGTGCGAAGTGTGAAGGGTGAAGTGTGAAGTGTGAAGTGTGAAGTGTGAAGTGTGAAGTGTGAAGTGTGAAGTGTGAAGTGTGCAGTGTGAAGTGTGAAGTGTGAAGTGTGAAGTGTGAAGTGTGAGGTGTGAAGTGTGAAGTCTGAAGTGTGAAGTGTGAAGTGTGAAGTGTGAAGTGTGAAGTGAGAAGTGAGAAGTGTGAAGTGTGAAGTGTGAAGTGTGAAGTGTGATGTGTGAAGTGTGAAGTGTGAAGTGTGAAGTGTGAAGTGTGAAGTGCGAAGTGCGAAGTGCGAAGTGCGAAGTGCGAAGTGCGAAGTGCGAAGTGCGAAGTGCGAAGTGCGAAGTGCGAAGTGCGCAGTGCGAAGTGCGAAGTGCGAAGTGCGAAGTGCGAAGTGCGAAGTGCGAAGTGCGAAGTGCGAAGTGCGAAGTGCGAAGTGTGATGTGCGAAGAGTGAAGTGGGAAGTGTGAAGTGTGAATTGTGAAGTGTGAAGGGTGAAGTGTGAAGTGTGAAGTGTGAAGTGTGAAGTGTGAAGTGTGAAGTGTGAAGTGTGATGTGTGAAGTGTGAAGTGTGAAGTGTGAAGTGTGAAGTGTGAAGTGTGAAGTGTGAAGTGTGAAGTGTGAAGTGTGAAGTGTGAAGTGTGAAGTGTGAAGTGTGAAGTGTGAAGTGTGAAGTGTGAAGTGTGAAGTGTGAAGTGTGAAGTGTGAAGTGTGAAGTGTGAAGTCTGAAGTGTGAAGTGTGAAGTGTGAAGTGAGAAGTGAGAAGTGTGAAGTGTGAAGTGTGAAGTGCGAAGTGCGAAGTGCGAAGTGCGAAGTGCGAAGTGCGATGTGCGAAGTGCGATGTGTGAAGTGTGAAGTGTGAAGTGTGAAGTGTGAAGTGTGAAGTGTGAAGTGTGAAGTGTGAAGTGTGAAGTGTGAAGTGTGAAGTGTGAAGTGTGAAGTGTGAAGTGTGAAGTGTGAAGTGTGAAGTGTGAAGTGTAATGTGTGAAGTGTGAAGTGTGAAGTGTGATGTGTGAAGTGTGAAGTGTGATGTGTGAAGTGTGAAGTGTGAAGTGTGAAGTGTGAAGTGTGAAGTGTGAAGTGTGAAGTGTGAAGTGTGAAGTGTGAAGTGTGAAGTGTGAAGTGTGAAGTGTGAAGTGTGAAGTGTGAAGTGTGAAGTGTGAAGTGTGAAGTGTGAAGTGTGAAGTGTGAAGTGTGAAGTGTGAAGTGTGATGTGTGAAGTGTGAAGTGTGAAGTGTGATGTGTGAAGTGTGAAGTGTGAAGTGTGAAGTGTGAAGTGTGAAGTGCGAAGTGCGAAGTGCGAAGTGCGAAGTGCGAAGTGCGAAGTGCGAAGTGCGAAGTGCGAAGTGCGAAGTGCGAAGTGCGCAGTGCGCAGTGCGCAGTGCGCAGTGCGAAGTGCGAAGTGCGAAGTGCGAAGTGCGAAGTGCGAAGTGCGAAGTGCGAAGTGCGAAGTGCGAAGTGCGAAGTGCGAAGAGTGAAGTGGGAAGTGTGAAGTGTGAAGTGTGAAGTGTGAAGTGTGAAGGGTGAAGTGTGAAGTGTGAAGTGTGAAGTGTGATGTGTGAAGTGTGAAGTGTGAAGTGTGAAGTGTGAAGTGTGCAGTGTGAAGTGTGAAGTGTGAAGTGTGAAGTGTGATGTGTGAAGTGTGAAGTGTGAAGTGTGAAGTCTGATGTGTGAAGTGTGAAGTGTGAAGTGTGAAGTGAGAAGTGAGAAGTGTGAAGTGTGAAGTGTGAAGTGTGAAGTGTGAAGTGTGAAGTGTGATGTGTGAAGTGTGAAGTGTGATGTGGGAAGTGTGAAGTGCGAAGTGCGAAGTGCGAAGTGCGAAGTGCGAAGTGCGAAGTGCGAAGTGCGAAGTGCGAAGTGCGAAGTGCGAAGTGCGAAGTGCGAAGTGCGAAGTGCGAAGTGCGAAGTGCGAAGTGCGCAGTGCGATGTGCGATGTGCGATGTGCGATGTGCGATGTGCGATGTGCGATGTGCGATGTGCGAAGTGCGATGTGCGATGTGCGAAGTGCGAAGTGCGAAGTGCGAAGTGCGAAGTGCGAAGTGCGAAGTGCGAAGTGCGAAGTGCGAAGTGCGAAGTGCGAAGTGCGAAGTGCGAAGTGCGAAGTGCGAAGTGCGAAGTGCGAAGTGCGAAGTGCGAAGTGCGAAGTGCGAAGTGCGAAGTGCGAAGTGCGAAGTGCGAAGTGCGAAGTGCGAAGTGCGAAGTGCGAAGTGCGAAGTGCGAAGAGCGATGAGCGAAAAGCGAAGTGCGAAGTGCGAAGTGCGGAGTGCGATGTGTGAAGTGTGAAGTGTGAAGTGCGAAGTGCGAAGTGCGAAGTGCGAAGTGCGAAGTGCGAAGTGCAAAGTGCGAAGTGCGAAGTGCGAAGTGCGAAGTGGGAAGTGGGAAGTGCGAAGTGCGAAGTGCGAAGTGCGAAGTGCGAAGTGCGAAGTGCGAAGTGCGAAGTGCGAAGTGCGAAGTGCGAAGTGCGAAGTGCGAAGTGCGAAGTGCGAAGTGCGAAGTGCGAAGTGCGAAGTGCGAAGTGCGAAGTGCGAAGTGCGAAGTGCGAAGTGCGAAGTGCGAAGTGCGAAGTGCGAAGTGCGAAGTGCGAAGTGCGAAGTGCGAAGTGCGAAGTGCGAAGTGCGAAGTGCGATGTGCGAAGAGTGAAGTGGGAAGTGTGAAGTGTGAAGTGTGATGTGCGAAGAGTGAAGTGGGAAGTGTGAAGTGTGAAGTGTGAAGTGTGAAGGGTGAAGTGTGAAGTGTGAAGTGTGAAGTGTGATGTGTGAAGTGTGAAGTGTGAAGTGTGAAGTGTGAAGTGTGAAGTGTGAAGTGTGAAGTGTGAAGTGTGAAGTGTGAAGTGTGAAGTGTGAAGTGTGAAGTGTGAAGTGTGAAGTGTGAAGTGTGAAGTGTGAAGTGTGAAGTCTGAAGTGTGAAGTGTGAAGTGTGAAGTGAGAAGTGAGAAGTGTGAAGTGTGAAGTGTGAAGTGTGAAGTGTGAAGTGTGAAGTGTGATGTGTGAAGTGTGAAGTGTGAAGTGTGAAGTGTGAAGTGTGAAGTGCGAAGTGCGAAGTGCGAAGTGCGAAGTACGAAGTGCGAAGTGCGAAGTGCGAAGTGCGAAGTGCGAAGTGCGAAGTGCGAAGTGCGAAGTGCGAAGTGCGAAGTGCGAAGTGCGATGTGTGAAGTGTGAAGTGTGAAGTGTGAAGTGTGAAGTGTGAAGTGTGAAGTGTGAAGTGTGAAGTGTGAAGTGTGAAGTGTGAAGTGTGAAGTGTGAAGTGTGAAGTGTGAAGTGTGAAGTGTGAAGTGTGATGTGTGATGTGTGAAGTGTGAAGTGTGAAGTGTGAAGTGTGAAGTGTGAAGTGTGAAGAGTGAAGAGTGAAGTGTGAAGTGTGAAGTGTGAAGTGTGAAGTGTGAAGTGTGAAGTGTGAAGTGTGCAGTGTGCAGTGTGCAGTGTGCAGTGTGCAGTGTGAAGTGTGAAGTGTGAAGTGTGAAGTGCGAAGTGCGAAGTGCGAAGTGCGAAGTGCGAAGTGCGAAGTGCGAAGTGCGAAGTGCGAAGTGCGAAGTGCGAAGTGCGAAGTGCGAAGTGCGAAGTGCGAAGTGCGAAGTGCGAAGTGCGAAGTGCGAAGTGCGAAGTGCGAAGTGCGAAGTGAGAAGTGCGAAGTGCGAATTGCGAAGTGCGAAGTGCGAAGTGCGAAGTGCGAAGTGCGAAGTGCGAAGTGCGAAGTGCGAAGTGCGAAGTGCGAAGTGCGAAGTGCGAAGTGCGAAGTGCGAAGTGCGAAGTGCGAAGTGCGCAGTGCGAAGTGCGAAGTGCGAAGTGCGAAGTGCGAAGTGCGAAGTGCGATGTGCGAAGTGCGATGTGCGAAGTGCGAAGTGCGAAGTGCGGTGTGCGAAGAGCGAAGTGCGAAGTGCGAAGTGCGAAGTGTGAAGGGTGAAGTGTGAAGTGTGAAGTGTGAAGTGTGAAGTGTGAAGTGTGAAGTGTGAAGTGTGATGTGTGAAGTGTGAAGTGTGAAGTGTGAAGTCTGATGTGTGAAGTGTGAAGTGTGAAGTGTGAAGTGAGAAGTGAGAAGTGTGAAGTGTGAAGTGTGAAGTGTGAAGTGTGAAGTGTGAAGTGTGATGTGTGAAGTGTGAAGTGTGATGTGGGAAGTGTGAAGTGCGAAGTGCGAAGTGCGAAGTGCGAAGTGCGAAGTGCGAAGTGCGAAGTGCGAAGTGCGAAGTGCGAAGTGCGAAGTGCGAAGTGCGAAGTGCGAAGTGCGAAGTGCGAAGTGCGAAGTGCGAAGTGCGAAGTGCGCAGTGCGATGTGCGATGTGCGATGTGCGATGTGCGATGTGCGATGTGCGATGTGCGATGTGCGAAGTGCGATGTGCGATGTGCGAAGTGCGAAGTGCGAAGTGCGAAGTGCGAAGTGCGAAGTGCGAAGTGCGAAGTGCGAAGTGCGAAGTGCGAAGTGCGAAGTGCGAAGTGCGAAGTGCGAAGTGCGAAGTGCGAAGTGCGAAGTGCGAAGTGCGAAGTGCGAAGTGCGAAGTGCGAAGTGCGAAGTGCGAAGTGCGAAGTGCGAAGTGCGAAGTGCGAAGTGCGAAGTGCGAAGAGCGATGAGCGAAAAGCGAAGTGCGAAGTGCGAAGTGCGGAGTGCGATGTGTGAAGTGTGAAGTGTGAAGTGCGAAGTGCGAAGTGCGAAGTGCGAAGTGCGAAGTGCGAAGTGCAAAGTGCGAAGTGCGAAGTGCGAAGTGCGAAGTGGGAAGTGGGAAGTGCGAAGTGCGAAGTGCGAAGTGCGAAGTGCGAAGTGCGAAGTGCGAAGTGCGAAGTGCGAAGTGCGAAGTGCGAAGTGCGAAGTGCGAAGTGCGAAGTGCGAAGTGCGAAGTGCGAAGTGCGAAGTGCGAAGTGCGAAGTGCGAAGTGCGAAGTGCGAAGTGCGAAGTGCGAAGTGCGAAGTGCGAAGTGCGAAGTGCGAAGTGCGAAGTGCGAAGTGCGAAGTGCGAAGTGCGAAGTGCGATGTGCGAAGAGTGAAGTGGGAAGTGTGAAGTGTGAAGTGTGATGTGCGAAGAGTGAAGTGGGAAGTGTGAAGTGTGAAGTGTGAAGTGGGAAGGGTGAAGTGTGAAGTGTGAAGTGTGAAGTGTGATGTGTGAAGTGTGAAGTGTGAAGTGTGAAGTGTGAAGTGTGAAGTGTGAAGTGTGAAGTGTGAAGTGTGAAGTGTGAAGTGTGAAGTGTGAAGTGTGAAGTGTGAAGTGTGAAGTGTGAAGTGTGAAGTGTGAAGTGTGAAGTCTGAAGTGTGAAGTGTGAAGTGTGAAGTGAGAAGTGAGAAGTGTGAAGTGTGAAGTGTGAAGTGTGAAGTGTGAAGTGTGAAGTGTGATGTGTGAAGTGTGAAGTGTGAAGTGTGAAGTGTGAAGTGTGAAGTGCGAAGTGCGAAGTGCGAAGTGCGAAGTACGAAGTGCGAAGTGCGAAGTGCGAAGTGCGAAGTGCGAAGTGCGAAGTGCGAAGTGCGAAGTGCGAAGTGCGAAGTGCGAAGTGCGATGTGTGAAGTGTGAAGTGTGAAGTGTGAAGTGTGAAGTGTGAAGTGTGAAGTGTGAAGTGTGAAGTGTGAAGTGTGAAGTGTGAAGTGTGAAGTGTGAAGTGTGAAGTGTGAAGTGTGAAGTGTGAAGTGTGATGTGTGATGTGTGAAGTGTGAAGTGTGAAGTGTGAAGTGTGAAGTGTGAAGTGTGAAGAGTGAAGAGTGAAGTGTGAAGTGTGAAGTGTGAAGTGTGAAGTGTGAAGTGTGAAGTGTGAAGTGTGCAGTGTGCAGTGTGCAGTGTGCAGTGTGCAGTGTGAAGTGTGAAGTGTGAAGTGTGAAGTGCGAAGTGCGAAGTGCGAAGTGCGAAGTGCGAAGTGCGAAGTGCGAAGTGCGAAGTGCGAAGTGCGAAGTGCGAAGTGCGAAGTGCGAAGTGCGAAGTGCGAAGTGCGAAGTGCGAAGTGCGAAGTGCGAAGTGCGAAGTGCGAAGTGCGAAGTGCGAAGTGAGAAGTGCGAAGTGCGAATTGCGAAGTGCGAAGTGCGAAGTGCGAAGTGCGAAGTGCGAAGTGCGAAGTGCGAAGTGCGAAGTGCGAAGTGCGAAGTGCGAAGTGCGAAGTGCGAAGTGCGAAGTGCGAAGTGCGAAGTGCGCAGTGCGAAGTGCGAAGTGCGAAGTGCGAAGTGCGAAGTGCGAAGTGCGATGTGCGAAGTGCGATGTGCGAAGTGCGAAGTGCGAAGTGCGGTGTGCGAAGAGCGAAGTGCGAAGTGCGAAGTGCGAAGTGTGAAGGGTGAAGTGTGAAGTGTGAAGTGTGAAGTGTGAAGTGTGAAGTGTGAAGTGTGAAGTGTGAAGTGTGCAGTGTGAAGTGTGAAGTGTGAAGTGTGAAGTGTGAAGTGTGAGGTGTGAAGTGTGAAGTCTGAAGTGTGAAGTGTGAAGTGTGAAGTGTGAAGTGTGAAGTGAGAAGTGAGAAGTGTGAAGTGTGAAGTGTGAAGTGTGAAGTGTGATGTGTGAAGTGTGAAGTGTGAAGTGTGAAGTGTGAAGTGTGAAGTGCGAAGTGCGAAGTGCGAAGTGCGAAGTGCGAAGTGCGAAGTGCGAAGTGCGAAGTGCGAAGTGCGAAGTGCGAAGTGCGAAGTGTGATGTGCGAAGAGTGAAGTGGGAAGTGTGAAGTGTGAATTGTGAAGTGTGAAGGGTGAAGTGTGAAGTGTGAAGTGTGAAGTGTGAAGTGTGAAGTGTGAAGTGTGAAGTGTGATGTGTGAAGTGTGAAGTGTGAAGTGTGAAGTGTGAAGTGTGAAGTGTGAAGTGTGAAGTGTGAAGTGTGAAGTGTGAAGTGTGAAGTGTGAAGTGTGAAGTGTGAAGTGTGAAGTGTGAAGTGTGAAGTGTGAAGTGTGAAGTGTGAAGTGTGAAGTGTGAAGTGTGAAGTGTGAAGTCTGAAGTGTGAAGTGTGAAGTGTGAAGTGAGAAGTGAGAAGTGTGAAGTGTGAAGTGTGAAGTGCGAAGTGCGAAGTGCGAAGTGCGAAGTGCGAAGTGCGATGTGCGAAGTGCGATGTGTGAAGTGTGAAGTGTGAAGTGTGAAGTGTGAAGTGTGAAGTGTGAAGTGTGAAGTGTGAAGTGTGAAGTGTGAAGTGTGAAGTGTGAAGTGTGAAGTGTGAAGTGTGAAGTGTGAAGTGTGAAGTGTGAAGTGTGAAGTGTGAAGTGTAATGTGTGAAGTGTGAAGTGTGAAGTGTGATGTGTGAAGTGTGAAGTGTGATGTGTGAAGTGTGAAGTGTGAAGTGTGAAGTGTGAAGTGTGAAGTGTGAAGTGTGAAGTGTGAAGTGTGAAGTGTGAAGTGTGAAGTGTGAAGTGTGAAGTGTGAAGTGTGAAGTGTGAAGTGTGAAGTGTGAAGTGTGAAGTGTGAAGTGTGAAGTGTGATGTGTGAAGTGTGAAGTGTGAAGTGTGATGTGTGAAGTGTGAAGTGTGAAGTGTGAAGTGTGAAGTGTGAAGTGTGAAGTGTGAAGTGTGAAGTGTGAAGTGAGAAGTGAGAAGTGAGAAGTGTGAAGTGTGAAGTGTGAAGTGTGAAGTGTGAAGTGTGAAGTGTGAAGTGTGAAGTGTGAAGTGTGAAGTGTGAAGTGTGATGTGTGAAGTGTGAAGTGTGAAGTGTGAAGTGTGAAGTGTGAAGTGTGAAGTGTGATGTGTGAAGTGTGAAGTGTGAAGTGTGAAGTGTGAAGTGTGAAGTGTGAAGTGTGAAGTGTGAAGTGTGAAGTGTGAAGTGTGAAGTGGGAAGTGTGAAGTGGGAAGTGTGAAGTGGGAAGTGGGAAGTGCGAAGTGCGAAGTGCGAAGTGCGAAGTGCGAAGTGCGAAGTGCGAAGTGCGAAGTGCGAAGTGCGAAGTGCGAAGTGCGAAGTGCGAAGTGCGAAGTGCGAAGTGCGAAGTGCGAAGTGCGAAGTGCGAAGTGCGAAGTGCGAATTGCGAAGTGCGAAGTGCGAAGTGCGAAGTGCGAAGTGCGAAGTGCGAAGTGCGAAGTGCGAAGTTCGAAGTGCGAAGTGCGAAGTGCGAAGTGCGAAGTGCGAAGTGCGAAGTGCGAAGTGCGAAGTGCGAAGTGTGATGTGCGAAGTGCGAAGTGCGAAGTGTGAAGTGTGAAGTGTGAAGTGAGAAGTGTGAAGTGTGAAGTGTGAAGTGTGAAGTGTGAAGTGTGAAGTGTGAAGTGTGAAGTGTGATGTGTGAAGGGTGAAGTGTGAAGTGTGAAGTGTGAAGTGTGAAGTGTGAAGTGTGAAGTGTGAAGTGAGAAGTGTGAAGTGTGAAGTGTGAAGTGTGAAGTGTGAAGTGTGAAGTGTGAAGTGTGAAGTGTGAAGTGTGAAGTGTGAAGTGCGAAGTGCGAAGTGCGAAGTGCGAAGTGCGAAGTGCGAAGTGCGAAGTACGAAGTGCGAAGTGCGAAGTGCGAAGTGCGAAGTGCGAAGTGCGAAGTGGGAAGTGCGAAGTGCGAAGTGCGAAGTGCGAAGTGCGAAGTGCGAAGTGCGGAGTGCGAAGTGCGAAGTGCGAAGTGCGAAGTGCGAAGTGCGAAGTGCGAAGTGCGAAGTGCGAAGTGCGAAGTGCGAAGTGCGAAGTGCGAAGTGCGAAGTGCGAAGTGCGAAGTGCGAAGTGCGAAGTGCGAAGTGCGAAGTGCGAAGTGCGAAGTGCGAAGTGCGAAGTGCGAAGTGCGAAGTGCGAAGTGCGAAGTGCGAAGTGCGAAGTGCGAAGTGCGAAGTGCGAAGTGCGAAGTGCGAAGTGCGAAGTGCGATGTGCGAAGTGCGAAGTGCGAAGTGCGAAGTGCGAAGTGCGAAGGGCGAAGTGCGAAGTGTGATGTGCGAAGAGTGAAGTGGGAAGTGTGAAGTGTGAATTGTGAAGTGTGAAGGGTGAAGTGTGAAGTGTGAAGTGTGAAGTGTGAAGTGTGAAGTGTGCAGTGTGCAGTGTGCAGTGTGCAGTGTGCAGTGTGCAGTGTGCAGTGTGCAGTGTGCAGTGTGCAGTGTGAAGTGTGAAGTGTGAAGTGTGAAGTGGGAAGTGCGAAGTGCGAAGTGCGAAGTGCGAAGTGCGAAGTGCGAAGTGCGAAGTGCGAAGTGCGAAGTGCGAAGTGCGAAGTGCGAAGTGCGAAGTGCGAAGTGCGAAGTGCGAAGTGCGAAGTGCGAAGTGCGAAGTGCGAAGTGCGAAGTGCGAAGTGCGAAGTGCGAAGTGCGAAGTGCGAAGTGCGAAGTGCGAAGTGCGAAGTGCGAAGTGCGAAGTGCGAAGTGCGAAGTGCGAAGTGTGAAGTGCGAAGTGCGAAGTGCGAAGTGCGATGTGCGAAGTGCGAAGTGCGAAGTGCGAAGTGCGAAGTGCGAAGTGCGAAGTGCGAAGTGCGAAGTGTGATGTGCGAAGAGAGAAGTGGGAAGTGTGAAGTGTGAATTGTGAAGTGTGAAGGGTGAAGTGTGAAGTGTGAAGTGTGAAGTGTGATGTGTGAAGTGTGAAGTGTGAAGTGTGAAGTGTGAAGTGTGAAGTGTGAAGTGTGAAGTGTGAAGTGTGAAGTGTGAAGTGTGAAGTGTGAAGTGTGAAGTGTGAAGTGTGAAGTGTGAAGTGTGAAGTGTGAAGTGTGAAGTGTGAAGTGCGAAGTGCGAAGTGCGAAGTGCGAAGTGCGAAGTGCGAAGTGCGAAGTGCGAAGTGCGAAGTGCGAAGTGCGAAGTGCGAAGTGCGATGTGTGAAGTGTGAAGTGTGAAGTGTGAAGTGTGAAGTGTGAAGTGTGAAGTGTGAAGTGTGAAGTGTGAAGTGTGAAGTGTGAAGTGTGAAGTGTGAAGTGTGAAGTGGGAAGTGGGAAGTGTGAAGTGCGAAGTGCGAAGTGCGAAGTGCGAAGTGCGAAGTGCGAAGTGCGAAGTGCGAAGTGCGAAGTGCGAAGTGCGAAGTGCGAAGTGCGAAGTGCGAAGTGCGAAGTGCGAAGTGCGAAGTGCGAAGTGCGAAGTGCGAAGTGCGAAGTGCGAAGTGCGAAGTGCGAAGTGCGAATTGCGAAGTGCGAAGTGCGAAGTGCGAAGTGCGAAGTGCGAAGTGCGAAGTGCGAAGTGCGAAGTGCGAAGTGCGAAGTGCGAAGTGCGAAGTGCGAAGTGCGAAGTGCGAAGTGCGAAGTGTGATGTGCGAAGTGCGAAGTGCGAAGTGTGAAGTGTGAAGTGTGAAGTGTGAAGTGTGAAGGGTGAAGGGTGAAGTGTGAAGTGTGAAGTGTGAAGTGTGAAGTGTGAAGTGTGAAGTGTGAAGTGTGAAGTGTGAAGTGTGAAGTGTGAAGTGTGATGTGTGAAGTGTGAAGTGTGAAGTGTGAAGTGTGAAGTGTGAAGTGTGAAGTGTGAAGTGTGAAGTGTGAAGTGTGAAGTGAGAAGTGAGAAGTGTGAAGTGTGAAGTGTGAAGTGTGAAGTGTGAAGTGTGAAGTGTGAAGTGTGAAGTGTGAAGTGTGAAGTGTGATGTGTGAAGTGTGAAGTGTGAAGTGTGAAGTGTGAAGTGTGAAGTGTGAAGTGTGAAGTGTGAAGTGTGAAGTGTGAATTGTGAAGTGTGAAGTGTGAAGTGTGAAGTGTGAAGTTTGAAGTGTGAAGTGTGAAGTGTGAAGTGTGAAGTGTGAAGTGTGAAGTGGGAAGTGGGAAGTGTGAAGTGCGAAGTGCGAAGTGCGAAGTGCGAAGTGCGAAGTGCGAAGTGCGAAGTGCGAAGTGCGAAGTGCGAAGTGCGAAGTGCGAAGTGCGAAGTGCGAAGTGCGAAGTGCGAAGTGCGAAGTGCGAAGTGCGAAGTGCGAAGTGCGAAGTGCGAAGTGCGAAGTGCGAAGTGCGAAGTGCGAAGTGCGAATTGCGAAGTGCGAAGTGCGAAGTGCGAAGTGCGAAGTGCGAAGTGCGAAGTGCGAAGTGCGAAGTGCGAAGTGCGAAGTGCGAAGTGCGAAGTGCGAAGTGCGAAGTGTGATGTGCGAAGTGCGAAGTGCGAAGTGCGAAGTGTGAAGTGTGAAGTGAGAAGTGTGAAGTGTGAAGTGTGAAGTGTGAAGTGTGAAGTGTGAAGTGTGAAGTGTGATGTGTGAAGGGTGAAGTGTGAAGTGTGAAGTGTGAAGTGTGAAGTGTGAAGTGTGAAGTGAGAAGTGAGAAGTGTGAAGTGTGAAGTGTGAAGTGTGAAGTGTGAAGTGTGAAGTGCGAAGTGCGAAGTGCGAAGTGCGAAGTGCGAAGTGCGAAGTGCGAAGTACGAAGTGCGAAGTGCGAAGTGCGAAGTGCGAAGTGCGAAGTGCGAAGTGCGAAGTGCGAAGTGCGAAGTGCGAAGTGCGAAGTGCGAAGTGCGAAGTGCGAAGTGCGAAGTGCGAAGTGCGAAGTGCGAAGTGCGAAGTGCGAAGTGCGAAGTGCGAAGTGCGATGTGCGAAGTGCGATGTGCGAAGTGCGAAGTGCGAAGTGCGATGTGCGAAGAGCGAAGTGCGAAGTGCGAAGTGCGAAGTGTGAAGGGTGAAGTGTGAAGTGTGAAGTGTGAAGTGTGAAGTGTGAAGTGTGAAGTGTGAAGTGTGAAGTGTGCAGTGTGAAGTGTGAAGTGTGAAGTGTGAAGTGTGAAGTGTGAAGTGTGAAGTGTGAAGTCT
>CAWLCU010000369.1:0-29116 GCA_963855975.1 Andrena chrysosceles | reverse complement strand
AATTATATATGGAGGAACGTAGGAAAACTAGAAGATTAATTACGACGTATGAAGATGAAAGATTGGCTGCGGAAGACTTATCCAGAAGGCTACTTGTTCTGCACCAGGAGGCCTTAAACGATTGGCAATCAAGATGGGACGATGCCTTTGAATCTCGATGGACTTATTCTTGGCTGCCTAATGTGGGTTTAATGAGATTGTCCACCTTCGCTAGGGTTGACTTCTGCGTGACCCAGATACTCACTGGACAAGGTTGTTTTAGGGCATATTTGTATAAGATTCGGAGAGCCCTTTCGCCCTTGTGCTGGTTCGGTTGTGAGACGCCCGACGATGCGTCACACACTTTTTTCCAGTGCGCCAGATGGGATGCGGAAAGAGAAGAGATGTGGAACAAGATGGATTTGGTAGGTCCATATAGTCCGAATAATGTCATGCTCAGAGCGCTCACAAATCATATTTGTTGGAGCGCTTTCGTTGCCTACTGTCACACGGTCATACGTTCAAAACAGAGGCACGAAAGAGCTTTGGAGAGAGGTCTTGCTTCGGAATCCGATTATTCAGATGCCGACCCTTTAGAATTTGTCGCGAGATTGTTCGTTTTAGAACAATAGTATAAAATACTAATAATACGCACTAATTACTGCGCTGTTACTGGTGGTGGTGCTATTTTCCTGAAAGGGAAGCATAAGCATATCTTAGGTAACTACCTGCTGTACGGGTATTTTTTATATATATATGGTCTATAACCATTTTGAAGCTATAAATGCTTGGACCCTGTGTAGTCCTTTTAGAGGCCCTGACAACTTCTAACCTGGCTGCGTGAGGTTTAATATTTTAACAGTACTGCCAGCCAGTAAGTCAGGGAGGGGTGGATGGTCGAGGATATATATGGTGGGGGTTTTAGTCGGTATGGTGTGAAGCATTTCATACGAGTCCGACACTACCGGCTTATTAACCGGTGTGCGTAAATGCATTTCCCCCACCAAAAAAAAAAAAAAAAAAAAAAGGTAGGTAGGTAGGTAGGTAGGTAGGTAGGTAGGTAGGTAGGTAGGTGGCCTGGGAAGGGGGGCGCGGTGTGCCGAGTAGGCCAAATAATATCACCGCGCCCCAAGAATAGCCGCCGCCACATAATTGTGGTCGTGGCGGCGACTGAGGGGTGGCTCAGAGGGGGCCCATATATCAAGGGCCCCCCCCAGTGGAGCGGCTAAACCTGCCGCTCCGGGTTGCGCGATCGAGTTCGTGGGGCGAATGGGCGGCCGTGTCGGGCCGCTCCAATGGCAAAGCCCGCCGCGCGCTTGGAACGTTAATTTATTCCCCAAGTTCGCGCGGCGATGGAGCGGCCCTACGCATACACGGCCGGCTAGAACCTTCGCCCCCGCCCGGCCGCGACCTCACAACATCTTGGTCGCGCCCGGGTAGTAACTCGGTCGCGGGGTCGTGGGGTGGGGGTGCCGGGGGGCACCACCCGCCCTAGCAGCAGCGACCGGAGACGGCGCGGACGTGTGATCCGTCGCGCGCCGTCGGAGTTTCGGAAACCGGGGGGAGGATTCAACTCCCCCCAGGGAAGACCCCGAATCGGGGCTGGCGCGGAGCAATGCATTATGCGCAAGAGGGGGAGGCAAGCGGACGTATCGCTCGCTTGCTCCCGCATGAAGTCCTCCCCCTCGGGCGCGCGGCTCCGCGCCTGAGGCAGATCACCTCGGTGGTTTTAGTGGGTTCGAGTCCCACATAACCCCTGACCCTCCCCCGAGGGTCGGGGGTATCCGTGGGGATTTCCACCGAGTTAACAAAAAAAAAAAAAAAAAAAAAAAAAAAAAAAAAGGGTAGGTAGGTAGGTAGGTAGGTAGGTAGGTAGGTAGGTAGGTAGGTAGGTAGGTAGGTAGGTAGGTAGGTAGGTAGGTAGGTAGGTAGGTAGGTAGGTAGGTAGGTAGGTAGGTAGGTAGGTAGGTAGGTAGGTAGGTAGGTAGGTAGGTAGGTAGGTAGGTAGGTAGGTAGGTAGGTAGGTAGGTAGGTAGGTAGGTAGGTAGGTAGGTAGGTAGGTAGGTAGGTAGGTAGGTAGGTAGGTAGGTAGGTAGGTAGGTAGGTAGGTAGGTAGGTAGGTAGGTAGGTAGGTAGGTAGGTAGGTAGGTAGGTAGGTAGGTAGGTAGGTAGGTAGGTAGGTAGGTAGGTAGGTAGGTAGGTAGGTAGGTAGGTAGGTAGGTAGGTAGGTAGGTAGGTAGGTAGGTAGGTAGGTAGGTAGGTAGGTAGGTAGGTAGGTAGGTAGGTAGGTAGGTAGGTAGGTAGGTAGGTAGGTAGGTAGGTAGGTAGGTAGGTAGGTAGGTAGGTAGGTAGGTAGGTAGGTAGGTAGGTAGGTAGGTAGGTAGGTAGGTAGGTAGGTAGGTAGGTAGGTAGGTAGGTAGGTAGGTAGGTAGGTAGGTAGGTAGGTAGGTAGGTAGGTAGGTAGGTAGGTAGGTAGGTAGTAGGTAGGTAGGTAGGTAGGTAGGTAGGTAGGTAGGTAGGTAGGTAGGTAGGTAGGTAGGTAGGTAGGTAGGTAGGTAGGTAGGTAGGTAGGTAGGTAGGTAGGTAGGTAGGTAGGTAGGTAGGTAGGTAGGTAGGTAGGTAGGTAGGTAGGTAGGTAGGTAGGTAGGTAGGTAGGTAGGTAGGTAGGTAGGTAGGTAGGTAGGTAGGTAGGTAGGTAGGTAGGTAGGTAGGTAGGTAGGTAGGTAGGTAGGTAGGTAGGTAGGTAGGTAGGTAGGTAGGTAGGTAGGTAGGTAGGTAGGTAGGTAGGTAGGTAGGTAGGTAGGTAGGTAGGTAGGTAGGTAGGTAGGTAGGTAGGTAGGTAGGTAGGTAGGTAGGTAGGTAGGTAGGTAGGTAGGTAGGTAGGTAGGTAGGTAGGTAGGTAGGTAGGTAGGTAGGTAGGTAGGTAGGTAGGTAGGTAGGTAGGTAGGTAGGTAGGTAGGTAGGTAGGTAGGTAGGTAGGTAGGTAGGTAGGTAGGTAGGTAGGTAGGTAGGTAGGTAGGTAGGTAGGTAGGTAGGTAGGTAGGTAGGTAGGTAGGTAGGTAGGTAGGTAGGTAGGTAGGTAGGTAGGTAGGTAGGTAGGTAGGTAGGTAGGTAGGTAGGTAGGTAGGTAGGTAGGTAGGTAGGTAGGTAGGTAGGTAGGTAGGTAGGTAGGTAGGTAGGTAGGTAGGTAGGTAGGTAGGTAGGTAGGTAGGTAGGTAGGTAGGTAGGTAGGTAGGTAGGTAGGTAGGTAGGTAGGTAGGTAGGTAGGTAGGTAGGTAGGTAGGTAGGTAGGTAGGTAGGTAGGTAGGTAGGTAGGTAGGTAGGTAGGTAGGTAGGTAGGTAGGTAGGTAGGTAGGTAGGTAGGTAGGTAGGTAGGTAGGTAGGTAGGTAGGTAGGTAGGTAGGTAGGTAGGTAGGTAGGTAGGTAGGTAGGTAGGTAGGTAGGTAGGTAGGTAGGTAGGTAGGTAGGTAGGTAGGTAGGTAGGTAGGTAGGTAGGTAGGTAGGTAGGTAGGTAGGTAGGTAGGTAGGTAGGTAGGTAGGTAGGTAGGTAGGTAGGTAGGTAGGTAGGTAGGTAGGTAGGTAGGTAGGTAGGTAGGTAGGTAGGTAGGTAGGTAGGTAGGTAGGTAGGTAGGTAGGTAGGTAGGTAGGTAGGTAGGTAGGTAGGTAGGTAGGTAGGTAGGTAGGTAGGTAGGTAGGTAGGTAGGTAGGTAGGTAGGTAGGTAGGTAGGTAGGTAGGTAGGTAGGTAGGTAGGTAGGTAGGTAGGTAGGTAGGTAGGTAGGTAGGTAGGTAGGTAGGTAGGTAGGTAGGTAGGTAGGTAGGTAGGTAGGTAGGTAGGTAGGTAGGTAGGTAGGTAGGTAGGTAGGTAGGTAGGTAGGTAGGTAGGTAGGTAGGTAGGTAGGTAGGTAGGTAGGTAGGTAGGTAGGTAGGTAGGTAGGTAGGTAGGTAGGTAGGTAGGTAGGTAGGTAGGTAGGTAGGTAGGTAGGTAGGTAGGTAGGTAGGTAGGTAGGTAGGTAGGTAGGTAGGTAGGTAGGTAGGTAGGTAGGTAGGTAGGTAGGTAGGTAGGTAGGTAGGTAGGTAGGTAGGTAGGTAGGTAGGTAGGTAGGTAGGTAGGTAGGTAGGTAGGTAGGTAGGTAGGTAGGTAGGTAGGTAGGTAGGTAGGTAGGTAGGTAGGTAGGTAGGTAGGTAGGTAGGTAGGTAGGTAGGTAGGTAGGTAGGTAGGTAGGTAGGTAGGTAGGTAGGTAGGTAGGTAGGTAGGTAGGTAGGTAGGTAGGTAGGTAGGTAGGTAGGTAGGTAGGTAGGTAGGTAGGTAGGTAGGTAGGTAGGTAGGTAGGTAGGTAGGTAGGTAGGTAGGTAGGTAGGTAGGTAGGTAGGTAGGTAGGTAGGTAGGTAGGTAGGTAGGTAGGTAGGTAGGTAGGTAGGTAGGTAGGTAGGTAGGTAGGTAGGTAGGTAGGTAGGTAGGTAGGTAGGTAGGTAGGTAGGTAGGTAGGTAGGTAGGTAGGTAGGTAGGTAGGTAGGTAGGTAGGTAGGTAGGTAGGTAGGTAGGTAGGTAGGTAGGTAGGTAGGTAGGTAGGTAGGTAGGTAGGTAGGTAGGTAGGTAGGTAGGTAGGTAGGTAGGTAGGTAGGTAGGTAGGTAGGTAGGTAGGTAGGTAGGTAGGTAGGTAGGTAGGTAGGTAGGTAGGTAGGTAGGTAGGTAGGTAGGTAGGTAGGTAGGTAGGTAGGTAGGTAGGTAGGTAGGTAGGTAGGTAGGTAGGTAGGTAGGTAGGTAGGTAGGTAGGTAGGTAGGTAGGTAGGTAGGTAGGTAGGTAGGTAGGTAGGTAGGTAGGTAGGTAGGTAGGTAGGTAGGTAGGTAGGTAGGTAGGTAGGTAGGTAGGTAGGTAGGTAGGTAGGTAGGTAGGTAGGTAGGTAGGTAGGTAGGTAGGTAGGTAGGTAGGTAGGTAGGTAGGTAGGTAGGTAGGTAGGTAGGTAGGTAGGTAGGTAGGTAGGTAGGTAGGTAGGTAGGTAGGTAGGTAGGTAGGTAGGTAGGTAGGTAGGTAGGTAGGTAGGTAGGTAGGTAGGTAGGTAGGTAGGTAGGTAGGTAGGTAGGTAGGTAGGTAGGTAGGTAGGTAGGTAGGTAGGTAGGTAGGTAGGTAGGTAGGTAGGTAGGTAGGTAGGTAGGTAGGTAGGTAGGTAGGTAGGTAGGTAGGTAGGTAGGTAGGTAGGTAGGTAGGTAGGTAGGTAGGTAGGTAGGTAGGTAGGTAGGTAGGTAGGTAGGTAGGTAGGTAGGTAGGTAGGTAGGTAGGTAGGTAGGTAGGTAGGTAGGTAGGTAGGTAGGTAGGTAGGTAGGTAGGTAGGTAGGTAGGTAGGTAGGTAGGTAGGTAGGTAGGTAGGTAGGTAGGTAGGTAGGTAGGTAGGTAGGTAGGTAGGTAGGTAGGTAGGTAGGTAGGTAGGTAGGTAGGTAGGTAGGTAGGTAGGTAGGTAGGTAGGTAGGTAGGTAGGTAGGTAGGTAGGTAGGTAGGTAGGTAGGTAGGTAGGTAGGTAGGTAGGTAGGTAGGTAGGTAGGTAGGTAGGTAGGTAGGTAGGTAGGTAGGTAGGTAGGTAGGTAGGTAGGTAGGTAGGTAGGTAGGTAGGTAGGTAGGTAGGTAGGTAGGTAGGTAGGTAGGTAGGTAGGTAGGTAGGTAGGTAGGTAGGTAGGTAGGTAGGTAGGTAGGTAGGTAGGTAGGTAGGTAGGTAGGTAGGTAGGTAGGTAGGTAGGTAGGTAGGTAGGTAGGTAGGTAGGTAGGTAGGTAGGTAGGTAGGTAGGTAGGTAGGTAGGTAGGTAGGTAGGTAGGTAGGTAGGTAGGTAGGTAGGTAGGTAGGTAGGTAGGTAGGTAGGTAGGTAGGTAGGTAGGTAGGTAGGTAGGTAGGTAGGTAGGTAGGTAGGTAGGTAGGTAGGTAGGTAGGTAGGTAGGTAGGTAGGTAGGTAGGTAGGTAGGTAGGTAGGTAGGTAGGTAGGTAGGTAGGTAGGTAGGTAGGTAGGTAGGTAGGTAGGTAGGTAGGTAGGTAGGTAGGTAGGTAGGTAGGTAGGTAGGTAGGTAGGTAGGTAGGTAGGTAGGATAATTCTTATCTTGGCAATAACGTAGCCGATCTTAAGTCGATCGCCATGTTTAAGCCCCTTACACAAAATAGAGGGTATATCTACAATCGCGATTTTAGATCCCGCGTAAGAATCACGCATCGATCTCCAAATGATCTGATCCGGCTGTATGTCATATCTTTTGGCCAGATCACTTAGAATAGTCTGCTTCTCGACAATCGGGTCCAAATCACGAAGCTCGACAGTCGTCATGGGCTTCAGGGTTCTAACCCTACCCTCTTCACCAATAATCTTTTCGACCGCAGTACTCAGTTTGCCCGTATCACCGCCTTTTTTCATTTCGAGGATAAGGTGGCCGGCTCTGGAGCGTTTGACCGATGTTATATCTCCAAGCTCAGCTAAGAATTATCCCACGTGTAATAAGGTGTTTTCGATGTCACGGTTTCGGTCACCTCTCTTATGCTTGTAAGGAGAAAATTAATGGAGAGCAATTGTGCCGTAGGTGTGGTTTTGTTGGGCACAATATTAAAGGTTGCCTTGCTGTGCAGCGTTGTGTGCTATGTATTAGAAATGGCGTTCACGAGACCAAGTGTGGACATATTGCCGGTACATCTATTTGTCCTGTATACAAGGAGGCTGTAAGATTGGCCGAGAGAAGGTTGTCGCCTTCAATTTGACCGTCCTACAAATTAACATGAATCACTGCCGTCTGGCCCACGACTTGCTGAGACAGACGGTGGTTGATCATAGAGTGGACATTGTCCTTGTATCGGACCCTCTATACAACCCGGGCGATTGGATCATAAATGACTCTCGGACCGCGGCAGTATGGATTACCGGTATAAATGGTTTACAATATGTTCCGGAGGAGGTTATTTTAAATGATGCTTTTGTCTATGTGAAATGCGGAGAATTAACTTTTATTAGTATTTATCTCTCGCCAAACAAGGACGAAGAGACTATTGGTGGCACGCTAGATACTTTATACGCTCTTTTAACGAGCGGCAATAAAAATGTTATCTTTGGCGGTGATGTCAACGCTAAGTCCCCTGTATGGGGCTCTCGTACCGTGGACAAGAGAGGACTAGCTATGACTAATTGGCTGGAAGACTGTGGGCTTATTCCTACAAATCCTTCGGGTGGGCCTACTTATACGGGTAGGGGTACTCCCTCCCGTATTGACATTTTAGCGGTAAGTACGCTTTTATTTGGTAGGATCACGATGAGTCGCGTTTTAGCTGAACTCACGGGGTCCGATCACCAGTATATCGTCCATAGTTTTAAGATGCGAGGGTTGGCGATACCTCCATCCTCTTTTATTGCGGCTAAGTGGTGTTTGAAGTCGTTAAACGCCGACCTTTTACATAAATCTTTTTCGGACAGTATACAGAATATGGATACGGAGATTCTTGATATGCCCGAAACGATGTCTCTAATAAACGCGGTCAAAACGGCTTGTGACTCTTCTATGAAGAAGGCCGTCGGGCGTAGATCTAGGAGACCACCAAATTATTGGTGGAGTGATGAAATAGCGTCACTGAGAAAAGCCACTACTAAGGCTAGAAGGGTTATGACCCGTGTCAGGAAGAAATATCCTGAGGTGTATTTAATTAGAAGAGAGGCCTTTCGCATTGCCCGTAAGAAATTGAATTGGGCAATTAGAGCAGCTAAGGACCTCGTTCTTAATAGATTCTGCGAGGAATTAAAGGAAAACGTTTGGGGCCGTCCCTATAAGGCGGTCATGAAGTTTGTCAAAAGTAGAGCACCGGCACGCCCTTTAAAGGCCAGTGATACGATAAAGGTTTTAGATAAATTATTCCCTGTAGGGACCCCCGACGTTCTAGTCGAGGCGATCGAGGAAATCGAGGATATCTACTCTTCTGGTTATAGATGGGGTGAATTTGATTTAACTTTTCCCCCTATAACGGAAGAGTCTGTAATTTTTGCTGCTGGTCAGATCTCGGTGGGCAAGGCCGTCGGACTTGATGGCGTCCCACATGAAGTGATTAAAGCTCTGGCAAGTAATCACCCGTGGGTGTTTAAAGCCCTTTTCAATGGCATTTTAGAGAGGGGTGTTTACCCCACAACTTGGAAGATTTCCAGGGTTGTCTTAATTCCTAAGACGAACAAGGGGAAATCTGTGATAAAAAATTATAGGCCACTCAGCATCGTGGACGCCTTACCTAAATTGTTCGAATATATCCTACGTAGCAGAATAATGGACGTAATCGGTGAAGATGGTTTTTCGAGTGCACAATATGGTTTTAGGACAGGTAGGTCCACGGTTGACGCACTATGGTGTCTCCGGGATTTCATTGCATTGGCTGCTGACAAGCAGAAGTATGCGGTGTTGATTTCATTGGACGTCAGACGCGTTCAACTGTTTGGACTGGAACTCTATTGCTGTTGAAATGGATAGAAGGAGCTTCCCGATGTATTTAAAAAGGATACTTTTATCCTATTTACATGGAAGGGAAATAGAAGTACAGGCTTCTGATCTGAAAGTCAGACGTCAAACGTACATGGGTGTACCACAGGGCTCGGTTATCGGGCCTATATTGTGGAACATGGTATACGATGGTTTGTTAAATCGCACCATGAGCAAAGGGTGCAAAGTCGTTGGATATGCCGATGACGTTGCGCTATTAGTTATGGCTAGTACTTTAGGAAAGCTAGAAGATAAGGTACAGATAGAGGTGCGCGGTATCGAGGACTGGCTTTGCGATGCCGGTCTAACACTTGCGGTTGAGAAGACCGAGGTGTTATTCCTAAACGAACGGCGACGACCGCAAGAGTATTGTCTTCCCCTTCTGGGTCAGGAGATTTCCCCGTTACGGGCCATTAAATATCTTGGGGTATATTTTGATTCGAGAAAAAATTTCTATGCTCACATTGAAAACACTACGAATAAGGCCATGAAGACAATGGGCGCGTTATCTAGATTGATGCCCAATACTTCGTCACTTAGTGCGAATAGACGCAAGCTCTATTATAACGCGATGGAAAGCATAGTTTTATATGCTGTCCCTATTTGGGCTGATGTCGCTAGGAAAGGTCGCAACGAAGTCTGGTTGCGGCGAACTCAGAGGTTCGGACTGGGAAGGGTTGCGGCCTCCTATAGGACAGCGTCGCACCTCTCGTTATGTGTTCTGTCTGGGATATACCCTATAGACATTAAAATTGATATCAGGAAAAAATTATATATGGAGGAACGTAGGAAAACTAGAAGATTAATTACGACGTATGAAGATGAAAGATTGGCTGCGGAAGACTTATCCAGAAGGCTACTTGTTCTGCACCAGGAGGCCTTAAACGATTGGCAATCAAGATGGGACGATGCCTTTGAATCTCGATGGACTTATTCTTGGCTGCCTAATGTGGGTTTAATGAGATTGTCCACCTTCGCTAGGGTTGACTTCTGCGTGACCCAGATACTCACTGGACAAGGTTGTTTTAGGGCATATTTGTATAAGATTCGGAGAGCCCTTTCGCCCTTGTGCTGGTTCGGTTGTGAGACGCCCGACGATGCGTCACACACTTTTTTCCAGTGCGCCAGATGGGATGCGGAAAGAGAAGAGATGTGGAACAAGATGGATTTGGTAGGTCCATATAGTCCGAATAATGTCATGCTCAGAGCGCTCACAAATCATATTTGTTGGAGCGCTTTCGTTGCCTACTGTCACACGGTCATACGTTCAAAACAGAGGCACGAAAGAGCTTTGGAGAGAGGTCTTGCTTCGGAATCCGATTATTCAGATGCCGACCCTTTAGAATTTGTCGCGAGATTGTTCGTTTTAGAACAATAGTATAAAATACTAATAATACGCACTAATTACTGCGCTGTTACTGGTGGTGGTGCTATTTTCCTGAAAGGGAAGCATAAGCATATCTTAGGTAACTACCTGCTGTACGGGTATTTTTTATATATATATGGTCTATAACCATTTTGAAGCTATAAATGCTTGGACCCTGTGTAGTCCTTTTAGAGGCCCTGACAACTTCTAACCTGGCTGCGTGAGGTTTAATATTTTAACAGTACTGCCAGCCAGTAAGTCAGGGAGGGGTGGATGGTCGAGGATATATATGGTGGGGGTTTTAGTCGGTATGGTGTGAAGCATTTCATACGAGTCCGACACTACCGGCTTATTAACCGGTGTGCGTAAATGCATTTCCCCCACCAAAAAAAAAAAAAAAAAAAAAAGGTAGGTAGGTAGGTAGGTAGGTAGGTAGGTAGGTAGGTAGGTAGGTGGCCTGGGAAGGGGGGCGCGGTGTGCCGAGTAGGCCAAATAATATCACCGCGCCCCAAGAATAGCCGCCGCCACATAATTGTGGTCGTGGCGGCGACTGAGGGGTGGCTCAGAGGGGGCCCATATATCAAGGGCCCCCCCCAGTGGAGCGGCTAAACCTGCCGCTCCGGGTTGCGCGATCGAGTTCGTGGGGCGAATGGGCGGCCGTGTCGGGCCGCTCCAATGGCAAAGCCCGCCGCGCGCTTGGAACGTTAATTTATTCCCCAAGTTCGCGCGGCGATGGAGCGGCCCTACGCATACACGGCCGGCTAGAACCTTCGCCCCCGCCCGGCCGCGACCTCACAACATCTTGGTCGCGCCCGGGTAGTAACTCGGTCGCGGGGTCGTGGGGTGGGGGTGCCGGGGGGCACCACCCGCCCTAGCAGCAGCGACCGGAGACGGCGCGGACGTGTGATCCGTCGCGCGCCGTCGGAGTTTCGGAAACCGGGGGGAGGATTCAACTCCCCCCAGGGAAGACCCCGAATCGGGGCTGGCGCGGAGCAATGCATTATGCGCAAGAGGGGGAGGCAAGCGGACGTATCGCTCGCTTGCTCCCGCATGAAGTCCTCCCCCTCGGGCGCGCGGCTCCGCGCCTGAGGCAGATCACCTCGGTGGTTTTAGTGGGTTCGAGTCCCACATAACCCCTGACCCTCCCCCGAGGGTCGGGGGTATCCGTGGGGATTTCCACCGAGTTAACAAAAAAAAAAAAAAAAAAAAAAAAAAAAAAAAAAGGGTAGGTAGGTAGGTAGGTAGGTAGGTAGGTAGGTAGGTAGGTAGGTAGGTAGGTAGGTAGGTAGGTAGGTAGGTAGGTAGGTAGGTAGGTAGGTAGGTAGGTAGGTAGGTAGGTAGGTAGGTAGGTAGGTAGGTAGGTAGGTAGGTAGGTAGGTAGGTAGGTAGGTAGGTAGGTAGGTAGGTAGGTAGGTAGGTAGGTAGGTAGGTAGGTAGGTAGGTAGGTAGGTAGGTAGGTAGGTAGGTAGGTAGGTAGGTAGGTAGGTAGGTAGGTAGGTAGGTAGGTAGGTAGGTAGGTAGGTAGGTAGGTAGGTAGGTAGGTAGGTAGGTAGGTAGGTAGGTAGGTAGGTAGGTAGGTAGGTAGGTAGGTAGGTAGGTAGGTAGGTAGGTAGGTAGGTAGGTAGGTAGGTAGGTAGGTAGGTAGGTAGGTAGGTAGGTAGGTAGGTAGGTAGGTAGGTAGGTAGGTAGGTAGGTAGGTAGGTAGGTAGGTAGGTAGGTAGGTAGGTAGGTAGGTAGGTAGGTAGGTAGGTAGGTAGGTAGGTAGGTAGGTAGGTAGGTAGGTAGGTAGGTAGGTAGGTAGGTAGGTAGGTAGGTAGGTAGGTAGGTAGGTAGGTAGGTAGGTAGGTAGGTAGGTAGGTAGGTAGGTAGGTAGGTAGGTAGGTAGGTAGGTAGGTAGGTAGGTAGGTAGGTAGGTAGGTAGGTAGGTAGGTAGGTAGGTAGGTAGGTAGGTAGGTAGGTAGGTAGGTAGGTAGGTAGGTAGGTAGGTAGGTAGGTAGGTAGGTAGGTAGGTAGGTAGGTAGGTAGGTAGGTAGGTAGGTAGGTAGGTAGGTAGGTAGGTAGGTAGGTAGGTAGGTAGGTAGGTAGGTAGGTAGGTAGGTAGGTAGGTAGGTAGGTAGGTAGGTAGGTAGGTAGGTAGGTAGGTAGGTAGGTAGGTAGGTAGGTAGGTAGGTAGGTAGGTAGGTAGGTAGGTAGGTAGGTAGGTAGGTAGGTAGGTAGGTAGGTAGGTAGGTAGGTAGGTAGGTAGGTAGGTAGGTAGGTAGGTAGGTAGGTAGGTAGGTAGGTAGGTAGGTAGGTAGGTAGGTAGGTAGGTAGGTAGGTAGGTAGGTAGGTAGGTAGGTAGGTAGGTAGGTAGGTAGGTAGGTAGGTAGGTAGGTAGGTAGGTAGGTAGGTAGGTAGGTAGGTAGGTAGGTAGGTAGGTAGGTAGGTAGGTAGGTAGGTAGGTAGGTAGGTAGGTAGGTAGGTAGGTAGGTAGGTAGGTAGGTAGGTAGGTAGGTAGGTAGGTAGGTAGGTAGGTAGGTAGGTAGGTAGGTAGGTAGGTAGGTAGGTAGGTAGGTAGGTAGGTAGGTAGGTAGGTAGGTAGGTAGGTAGGTAGGTAGGTAGGTAGGTAGGTAGGTAGGTAGGTAGGTAGGTAGGTAGGTAGGTAGGTAGGTAGGTAGGTAGGTAGGTAGGTAGGTAGGTAGGTAGGTAGGTAGGTAGGTAGGTAGGTAGGTAGGTAGGTAGGTAGGTAGGTAGGTAGGTAGGTAGGTAGGTAGGTAGGTAGGTAGGTAGGTAGGTAGGTAGGTAGGTAGGTAGGTAGGTAGGTAGGTAGGTAGGTAGGTAGGTAGGTAGGTAGGTAGGTAGGTAGGTAGGTAGGTAGGTAGGTAGGTAGGTAGGTAGGTAGGTAGGTAGGTAGGTAGGTAGGTAGGTAGGTAGGTAGGTAGGTAGGTAGGTAGGTAGGTAGGTAGGTAGGTAGGTAGGTAGGTAGGTAGGTAGGTAGGTAGGTAGGTAGGTAGGTAGGTAGGTAGGTAGGTAGGTAGGTAGGTAGGTAGGTAGGTAGGTAGGTAGGTAGGTAGGTAGGTAGGTAGGTAGGTAGGTAGGTAGGTAGGTAGGTAGGTAGGTAGGTAGGTAGGTAGGTAGGTAGGTAGGTAGGTAGGTAGGTAGGTAGGTAGGTAGGTAGGTAGGTAGGTAGGTAGGTAGGTAGGTAGGTAGGTAGGTAGGTAGGTAGGTAGGTAGGTAGGTAGGTAGGTAGGTAGGTAGGTAGGTAGGTAGGTAGGTAGGTAGGTAGGTAGGTAGGTAGGTAGGTAGGTAGGTAGGTAGGTAGGTAGGTAGGTAGGTAGGTAGGTAGGTAGGTAGGTAGGTAGGTAGGTAGGTAGGTAGGTAGGTAGGTAGGTAGGTAGGTAGGTAGGTAGGTAGGTAGGTAGGTAGGTAGGTAGGTAGGTAGGTAGGTAGGTAGGTAGGTAGGTAGGTAGGTAGGTAGGTAGGTAGGTAGGTAGGTAGGTAGGTAGGTAGGTAGGTAGGTAGGTAGGTAGGTAGGTAGGTAGGTAGGTAGGTAGGTAGGTAGGTAGGTAGGTAGGTAGGTAGGTAGGTAGGTAGGTAGGTAGGTAGGTAGGTAGGTAGGTAGGTAGGTAGGTAGGTAGGTAGGTAGGTAGGTAGGTAGGTAGGTAGGTAGGTAGGTAGGTAGGTAGGTAGGTAGGTAGGTAGGTAGGTAGGTAGGTAGGTAGGTAGGTAGGTAGGTAGGTAGGTAGGTAGGTAGGTAGGTAGGTAGGTAGGTAGGTAGGTAGGTAGGTAGGTAGGTAGGTAGGTAGGTAGGTAGGTAGGTAGGTAGGTAGGTAGGTAGGTAGGTAGGTAGGTAGGTAGGTAGGTAGGTAGGTAGGTAGGTAGGTAGGTAGGTAGGTAGGTAGGTAGGTAGGTAGGTAGGTAGGTAGGTAGGTAGGTAGGTAGGTAGGTAGGTAGGTAGGTAGGTAGGTAGGTAGGTAGGTAGGTAGGTAGGTAGGTAGGTAGGTAGGTAGGTAGGTAGGTAGGTAGGTAGGTAGGTAGGTAGGTAGGTAGGTAGGTAGGTAGGTAGGTAGGTAGGTAGGTAGGTAGGTAGGTAGGTAGGTAGGTAGGTAGGTAGGTAGGTAGGTAGGTAGGTAGGTAGGTAGGTAGGTAGGTAGGTAGGTAGGTAGGTAGGTAGGTAGGTAGGTAGGTAGGTAGGTAGGTAGGTAGGTAGGTAGGTAGGTAGGTAGGTAGGTAGGTAGGTAGGTAGGTAGGTAGGTAGGTAGGTAGGTAGGTAGGTAGGTAGGTAGGTAGGTAGGTAGGTAGGTAGGTAGGTAGGTAGGTAGGTAGGTAGGTAGGTAGGTAGGTAGGTAGGTAGGTAGGTAGGTAGGTAGGTAGGTAGGTAGGTAGGTAGGTAGGTAGGTAGGTAGGTAGGTAGGTAGGTAGGTAGGTAGGTAGGTAGGTAGGTAGGTAGGTAGGTAGGTAGGTAGGTAGGTAGGTAGGTAGGTAGGTAGGTAGGTAGGTAGGTAGGTAGGTAGGTAGGTAGGTAGGTAGGTAGGTAGGTAGGTAGGTAGGTAGGTAGGTAGGTAGGTAGGTAGGTAGGTAGGTAGGTAGGTAGGTAGGTAGGTAGGTAGGTAGGTAGGTAGGTAGGTAGGTAGGTAGGTAGGTAGGTAGGTAGGTAGGTAGGTAGGTAGGTAGGTAGGTAGGTAGGTAGGTAGGTAGGTAGGTAGGTAGGTAGGTAGGTAGGTAGGTAGGTAGGTAGGTAGGTAGGTAGGTAGGTAGGTAGGTAGGTAGGTAGGTAGGTAGGTAGGTAGGTAGGTAGGTAGGTAGGTAGGTAGGTAGGTAGGTAGGTAGGTAGGTAGGTAGGTAGGTAGGTAGGTAGGTAGGTAGGTAGGTAGGTAGGTAGGTAGGTAGGTAGGTAGGTAGGTAGGTAGGTAGGTAGGTAGGTAGGTAGGTAGGTAGGTAGGTAGGTAGGTAGGTAGGTAGGTAGGTAGGTAGGTAGGTAGGTAGGTAGGTAGGTAGGTAGGTAGGTAGGTAGGTAGGTAGGATAATTCTTATCTTGGCAATAACGTAGCCGATCTTAAGTCGATCGCCATGTTTAAGCCCCTTACACAAAATAGAGGGTATATCTACAATCGCGATTTTAGATCCCGCGTAAGAATCACGCATCGATCTCCAAATGATCTGATCCGGCTGTATGTCATATCTTTTGGCCAGATCACTTAGAATAGTCTGCTTCTCGACAATCGGGTCCAAATCACGAAGCTCGACAGTCGTCATGGGCTTCAGGGTTCTAACCCTACCCTCTTCACCAATAATCTTTTCGACCGCAGTACTCAGTTTGCCCGTATCACCGCCTTTTTTCATTTCGAGGATAAGGTGGCCGGCTCTGGAGCGTTTGACCGATGTTATATCTCCAAGCTCAGCTAAGAATTATCCCACGTGTAATAAGGTGTTTTCGATGTCACGGTTTCGGTCACCTCTCTTATGCTTGTAAGGAGAAAATTAATGGAGAGCAATTGTGCCGTAGGTGTGGTTTTGTTGGGCACAATATTAAAGGTTGCCTTGCTGTGCAGCGTTGTGTGCTATGTATTAGAAATGGCGTTCACGAGACCAAGTGTGGACATATTGCCGGTACATCTATTTGTCCTGTATACAAGGAGGCTGTAAGATTGGCCGAGAGAAGGTTGTCGCCTTCAATTTGACCGTCCTACAAATTAACATGAATCACTGCCGTCTGGCCCACGACTTGCTGAGACAGACGGTGGTTGATCATAGAGTGGACATTGTCCTTGTATCGGACCCTCTATACAACCCGGGCGATTGGATCATAAATGACTCTCGGACCGCGGCAGTATGGATTACCGGTATAAATGGTTTACAATATGTTCCGGAGGAGGTTATTTTAAATGATGCTTTTGTCTACGTGAAATGCGGAGAATTAACTTTTATTAGTATTTATCTCTCGCCAAACAAGGACGAAGAGACTATTGGTGGCACGCTAGATACTTTATACGCTCTTTTAACGAGCGGCAATAAAAATGTTATCTTTGGCGGTGATGTCAACGCTAAGTCCCCTGTATGGGGCTCTCGTACCGTGGACAAGAGAGGACTAGCTATGACTAATTGGCTGGAAGACTGTGGGCTTATTCCTACAAATCCTTCGGGTGGGCCTACTTATACGGGTAGGGGTACTCCCTCCCGTATTGACATTTTAGCGGTAAGTACGCTTTTATTTGGTAGGATCACGATGAGTCGCGTTTTAGCTGAACTCACGGGGTCCGATCACCAGTATATCGTCCATAGTTTTAAGATGCGAGGGTTGGCGATACCTCCATCCTCTTTTATTGCGGCTAAGTGGTGTTTGAAGTCGTTAAACGCCGACCTTTTACATAAATCTTTTTCGGACAGTATACAGAATATGGATACGGAGATTCTTGATATGCCCGAAACGATGTCTCTAATAAACGCGGTCAAAACGGCTTGTGACTCTTCTATGAAGAAGGCCGTCGGGCGTAGATCTAGGAGACCACCAAATTATTGGTGGAGTGATGAAATAGCGTCACTGAGAAAAGCCACTACTAAGGCTAGAAGGGTTATGACCCGTGTCAGGAAGAAATATCCTGAGGTGTATTTAATTAGAAGAGAGGCCTTTCGCATTGCCCGTAAGAAATTGAATTGGGCAATTAGAGCAGCTAAGGACCTCGTTCTTAATAGATTCTGCGAGGAATTAAAGGAAAACGTTTGGGGCCGTCCCTATAAGGCGGTCATGAAGTTTGTCAAAAGTAGAGCACCGGCACGCCCTTTAAAGGCCAGTGATACGATAAAGGTTTTAGATAAATTATTCCCTGTAGGGACCCCCGACGTTCTAGTCGAGGCGATCGAGGAAATCGAGGATATCTACTCTTCTGGTTATAGATGGGGTGAATTTGATTTAACTTTTCCCCCTATAACGGAAGAGTCTGTAATTTTTGCTGCTGGTCAGATCTCGGTGGGCAAGGCCGTCGGACTTGATGGCGTCCCACATGAAGTGATTAAAGCTCTGGCAAGTAATCACCCGTGGGTGTTTAAAGCCCTTTTCAATGGCATTTTAGAGAGGGGTGTTTACCCCACAACTTGGAAGATTTCCAGGGTTGTCTTAATTCCTAAGACGAACAAGGGGAATTCTGTGATAAAAAATTATAGGCCACTCAGCATCGTGGACGCCTTACCTAAATTGTTCGAATATATCCTACGTAGCAGAATAATGGACGTAATCGGTGAAGATGGTTTTTCGAGTGCACAATATGGTTTTAGGACAGGTAGGTCCACGGTTGACGCACTATGGTGTCTCCGGGATTTCATTGCATTGGCTGCTGACAAGCAGAAGTATGCGGTGTTGATTTCATTGGACGTCAGAAACGCGTTCAACTGTTTGGACTGGAACTCTATTGCTGTTGAAATGGATAGAAGGAGCTTCCCGATGTATTTAAAAAGGATACTTTTATCCTATTTACATGGAAGGGAAATAGAAGTACAGGCTTCTGATCTGAAAGTCAGACGTCAAACGTACATGGGTGTACCACAGGGCTCGGTTATCGGGCCTATATTGTGGAACATGGTATACGATGGTTTGTTAAATCGCACCATGAGCAAAGGGTGCAAAGTCGTTGGATATGCCGATGACGTTGCGCTATTAGTTATGGCTAGTACTTTAGGAAAGCTAGAAGATAAGGTACAGATAGAGGTGCGCGGTATCGAGGACTGGCTTTGCGATGCCGGTCTAACACTTGCGGTTGAGAAGACCGAGGTGTTATTCCTAAACGAACGGCGACGACCGCAAGAGTATTGTCTTCCCCTTCTGGGTCAGGAGATTTCCCCGTTACGGGCCATTAAATATCTTGGGGTATATTTTGATTCGAGAAAAAATTTCTATGCTCACATTGAAAACACTACGAATAAGGCCATGAAGACAATGGGCGCGTTATCTAGATTGATGCCCAATACTTCGTCACTTAGTGCGAATAGACGCAAGCTCTATTATAACGCGATGGAAAGCATAGTTTTATATGCTGTCCCTATTTGGGCTGATGTCGCTAGGAAAGGTCGCAACGAAGTCTGGTTGCGGCGAACTCAGAGGTTCGGACTGGGAAGGGTTGCGGCCTCCTATAGGACAGCGTCGCACCTCTCGTTATGTGTTCTGTCTGGGATATACCCTATAGACATTAAAATTGATATCAGGAAAAAATTATATATGGAGGAACGTAGGAAAACTAGAAGATTAATTACGACGTATGAAGATGAAAGATTGGCTGCGGAAGACTTATCCAGAAGGCTACTTGTTCTGCACCAGGAAGCCTTAAACGATTGGCAATCAAGATGGGACGATGCCTTTGAATCTCGATGGACTTATTCTTGGCTGCCTAATGTGGGTTTAATGAGATTGTCCACCTTCGCTAGGGTTGACTTCTGCGTGACCCAGATACTCACTGGACAAGGTTGTTTTAGGGCATATTTGTATAAGATTCGGAGAGCCCTTTCGCCCTTGTGCTGGTTCGGTTGTGAGACGCCCGACGATGCGTCACACACTTTTTTCCAGTGCGCCAGATGGGATGCGGAAAGAGAAGAGATGTGGAACAAGATGGATTTGGTAGGTCCATATAGTCCGAATAATGTCATGCTCAGAGCGCTCACAAATCATATTTGTTGGAGCGCTTTCGTTGCCTACTGTCACACGGTCATACGTTCAAAACAGAGGCACGAAAGAGCTTTGGAGAGAGGTCTTGCTTCGGAATCCGATTATTCAGATGCCGACCCTTTAGAATTTGTCGCGAGATTGTTCGTTTTAGAACAATAGTATAAAATACTAATAATACGCACTAATTACTGCGCTGTTACTGGTGGTGGTGCTAATTTCCTGAAAGGGAAGCATAAGCATATCTTAGGTAACTACCTGCTGTACGGGTATTTTTTATATATATATGGTCTATAACCATTTTGAAGCTATAAATGCTTGGACCCTGTGTAGTCCCTTTAGAGGCCCTGACAACTTCTAACCTGGCTGCGTGAGGTTTAATATTTTAACAGTACTGCCAGCCAGTAAGTCAGGGAGGGGTGGATGGTCGAGGATATATATGGTGGGGGTTTTAGTCGGTATGGTGTGAAGCATTTCATACGAGTCCGACACTACCGGCTTATTAACCGGTGTGCGTAAATGCATTTCCCCCACCAAAAAAAAAAAAAAAAAAAAAAGGGTAGGTAGGTAGGTAGGTAGGTAGGTAGGTAGGTAGGTAGGTAGGTAGGTAGGTAGGTAGGTAGGTAGGTAGGTAGGTAGGTAGGTAGGTAGGTAGGTAGGTAGGTAGGTAGGTAGGTAGGTAGGTAGGTAGGTAGGTAGGTAGGTAGGTAGGTAGGTAGGTAGGTAGGTAGGTAGGTAGGTAGGTAGGTAGGTAGGTAGGTAGGTAGGTAGGTAGGTAGGTAGGTAGGTAGGTAGGTAGGTAGGTAGGTAGGTAGGTAGGTAGGTAGGTAGGTAGGTAGGTAGGTAGGTAGGTAGGTAGGTAGGTAGGTAGGTAGGTAGGTAGGTAGGTAGGTAGGTAGGTAGGTAGGTAGGTAGGTAGGTAGGTAGGTAGGTAGGTAGGTAGGTAGGTAGGTAGGTAGGTAGGTAGGTAGGTAGGTAGGTAGGTAGGTAGGTAGGTAGGTAGGTAGGTAGTTAGGATAATTCTTATCTTGGCAATAACGTAGCCGATCTTAAGTCGATCGCCATGTTTAAGCCCCTTACACAAAATAGAGGGTATATCTACAATCGCGATTTTAGATCCCGCGTAAGAATCACGCATCGATCTCCAAATGATCTGATCCGGCTGTATGTCATATCTTTTGGCCAGATCACTTAGAATAGTCTGCTTCTCGACAATCGGGTCCAAATCACGAAGCTCGACAGTCGTCATGGGCTTCAGGGTTCTAACCCTACCCTCTTCACCAATAATCTTTTCGACCGCAGTACTCAGTTTGCCCGTATCACCGCCTTTTTTCATTTCGAGGATAAGGTGGCCGGCTCTGGAGCGTTTGACCGATGTTATATCTCCAAGCTCAGCTAAGAATTATCCCACGTGTAATAAGGTGTTTTCGATGTCACGGTTTCGGTCACCTCTCTTATGCTTGTAAGGAGAAAATTAATGGAGAACAATTGTGCCGTAGGTGTGGTTTTGTTGGGCACAATATTAAAGGTTGCCTTGCTGTGCAGCGTTGTGTGCTATGTATTAGAAATGGCGTTCACGAGACCAAGTGTGGACATATTGCCGGTACATCTATTTGTCCTGTATACAAGGAGGCTGTAAGATTGGCCGAGAGAAGGTTGTCGCCTTCAATTTGACCGTCCTACAAATTAACATGAATCACTGCCGTCTGGCCCACGACTTGCTGAGACAGACGGTGGTTGATCATAGAGTGGACATTGTCCTTGTATCGGACCCTCTATACAACCCGGGCGATTGGATCATAAATGACTCTCGGACCGCGGCAGTATGGATTACCGGTATAAATGGTTTACAATATGTTCCGGAGGAGGTTATTTTAAATGATGCTTTTGTCTATGTGAAATGCGGAGAATTAACTTTTATTAGTATTTATCTCTCGCCAAACAAGGACGAAGAGACTATTGGTGGCACGCTAGATACTTTATACGCTCTTTTAACGAGCGGCAATAAAAATGTTATCTTTGGCGGTGATGTCAACGCTAAGTCCCCTGTATGGGGCTCTCGTACCGTGGACAAGAGAGGACTAGCTATGACTAATTGGCTGGAAGACTGTGGGCTTATTCCTACAAATCCTTCGGGTGGGCCTACTTATACGGGTAGGGGTACTCCCTCCCGTATTGACATTTTAGCGGTAAGTACGCTTTTATTTGGTAGGATCACGATGAGTCGCGTTTTAGCTGAACTCACGGGGTCCGATCACCAGTATATCGTCCATAGTTTTAAGATGCGAGGGTTGGCGATACCTCCATCCTCTTTTATTGCGGCTAAGTGGTGTTTGAAGTCGTTAAACGCCGACCTTTTACATAAATCTTTTTCGGACAGTATACAGAATATGGATACGGAGATTCTTGATATGCCCGAAACGATGTCTCTAATAAACGCGGTCAAAACGGCTTGTGACTCTTCTATGAAGAAGGCCGTCGGGCGTAGATCTAGGAGACCACCAAATTATTGGTGGAGTGATGAAATAGCGTCACTGAGAAAAGCCACTACTAAGGCTAGAAGGGTTATGACCCGTGTCAGGAAGAAATATCCTGAGGTGTATTTAATTAGAAGAGAGGCCTTTCGCATTGCCCGTAAGAAATTGAATTGGGCAATTAGAGCAGCTAAGGACCTCGTTCTTAATAGATTCTGCGAGGAATTAAAGGAAAACGTTTGGGGCCGTCCCTATAAGGCGGTCATGAAGTTTGTCAAAAGTAGAGCACCGGCACGCCCTTTAAAGGCCAGTGATACGATAAAGGTTTTAGATAAATTATTCCCTGTAGGGACCCCCGACGTTCTAGTCGAGGCGATCGAGGAAATCGAGGATATCTACTCTTCTGGTTATAGATGGGGTGAATTTGATTTAACTTTTCCCCCTATAACGGAAGAGTCTGTAATTTTTGCTGCTGGTCAGATCTCGGTGGGCAAGGCCGTCGGACTTGATGGCGTCCCACATGAAGTGATTAAAGCTCTGGCAAGTAATCACCCGTGGGTGTTTAAAGCCCTTTTCAATGGCATTTTAGAGAGGGGTGTTTACCCCACAACTTGGAAGATTTCCAGGGTTGTCTTAATTCCTAAGACGAACAAGGGGAATTCTGTGATAAAAAATTATAGGCCACTCAGCATCGTGGACGCCTTACCTAAATTGTTCGAATATATCCTACGTAGCAGAATAATGGACGTAATCGGTGAAGATGGTTTTTCGAGTGCACAATATGGTTTTAGGACAGGTAGGTCCACGGTTGACGCACTATGGTGTCTCCGGGATTTCATTGCATTGGCTGCTGACAAGCAGAAGTATGCGGTGTTGATTTCATTGGACGTCAGAAACGCGTTCAACTGTTTGGACTGGAACTCTATTGCTGTTGAAATGGATAGAAGGAGCTTCCCGATGTATTTAAAAAGGATACTTTTATCCTATTTACATGGAAGGGAAATAGAAGTACAGGCTTCTGATCTGAAAGTCAGACGTCAAACGTACATGGGTGTACCACAGGGCTCGGTTATCGGGCCTATATTGTGGAACATGGTATACGATGGTTTGTTAAATCGCACCATGAGCAAAGGGTGCAAAGTCGTTGGATATGCCGATGACGTTGCGCTATTAGTTATGGCTAGTACTTTAGGAAAGCTAGAAGATAAGGTACAGATAGAGGTGCGCGGTATCGAGGACTGGCTTTGCGATGCCGGTCTAACACTTGCGGTTGAGAAGACCGAGGTGTTATTCCTAAACGAACGGCGACGACCGCAAGAGTATTGTCTTCCCCTTCTGGGTCAGGAGATTTCCCCGTTACGGGCCATTAAATATCTTGGGGTATATTTTGATTCGAGAAAAAATTTCTATGCTCACATTGAAAACACTACGAATAAGGCCATGAAGACAATGGGCGCGTTATCTAGATTGATGCCCAATACTTCGTCACTTAGTGCGAATAGACGCAAGCTCTATTATAACGCGATGGAAAGCATAGTTTTATATGCTGTCCCTATTTGGGCTGATGTCGCTAGGAAAGGTCGCAACGAAGTCTGGTTGCGGCGAACTCAGAGGTTCGGACTGGGAAGGGTTGCGGCCTCCTATAGGACAGCGTCGCACCTCTCGTTATGTGTTCTGTCTGGGATATACCCTATAGACATTAAAATTGATATCAGGAAAAAATTATATATGGAGGAACGTAGGAAAACTAGAAGATTAATTACGACGTATGAAGATGAAAGATTGGCTGCGGAAGACTTATCCAGAAGGCTACTTGTTCTGCACCAGGAAGCCTTAAACGATTGGCAATCAAGATGGGACGATGCCTTTGAATCTCGATGGACTTATTCTTGGCTGCCTAATGTGGGTTTAATGAGATTGTCCACCTTCGCTAGGGTTGACTTCTGCGTGACCCAGATACTCACTGGACAAGGTTGTTTTAGGGCATATTTGTATAAGATTCGGAGAGCCCTTTCGCCCTTGTGCTGGTTCGGTTGTGAGACGCCCGACGATGCGTCACACACTTTTTTCCAGTGCGCCAGATGGGATGCGGAAAGAGAAGAGATGTGGAACAAGATGGATTTGGTAGGTCCATATAGTCCGAATAATGTCATGCTCAGAGCGCTCACAAATCATATTTGTTGGAGCGCTTTCGTTGCCTACTGTCACACGGTCATACGTTCAAAACAGAGGCACGAAAGAGCTTTGGAGAGAGGTCTTGCTTCGGAATCCGATTATTCAGATGCCGACCCTTTAGAATTTGTCGCGAGTTTGTTCGTTTTAGAACAATAGTATAAAATACTAATAATACGCACTAATTACTGCGCTGTTACTGGTGGTGGTGCTATTTTCCTGAAAGGGAAGCATAAGCATATCTTAGGTAACTACCTGCTGTACGGGTATTTTTTATATATATATGGTCTATAACCATTTTGAAGCTATAAATGCTTGGACCCTGTGTAGTCCTTTTAGAGGCCCTGACAACTTCTAACCTGGCTGCGTGAGGTTTAATATTTTAACAGTACTGCCAGCCAGTAAGTCAGGGAGGGGTGGATGGTCGAGGATATATATGGTGGGGGTTTTAGTCGGTATGGTGTGAAGCATTTCATACGAGTCCGACACTACCGGCTTATTAACCGGTGTGCGTAAATGCATTTCCCCCACCAAAAAAAAAAAAAAAAAAAAAAGGGTAGGTAGGTAGGTAGGTAGGTAGGTAGGTAGGTAGGTAGGTAGGTAGGTAGGTAGGTAGGTAGGTAGGTAGGTAGGTAGGTAGGTAGGTAGGTAGGTAGGTAGGTAGGTAGGTAGGTAGGTAGGTAGGTAGGTAGGTAGGTAGGTAGGTAGGTAGGTAGGTAGGTAGGTAGGTAGGTAGGTAGGTAGGTAGGTAGGTAGGTAGGTAGGTAGGTAGGTAGGTAGGTAGGTAGGTAGGTAGGTAGGTAGGTAGGTAGGTAGGTAGGTAGGTAGGTAGGTAGGTAGGTAGGTAGGTAGGTAGGTAGGTAGGTAGGTAGGTAGGTAGGTAGGTAGGTAGGTAGGTAGGTAGGTAGGTAGGTAGGTAGGCAGGTAGGCAGGCAGGCAGGCAGGCAGGCAGGCAGGCAGGCAGGCAGGCAGGCAGGCAGGCAGGCAGGCAGGCAGGCAGGCAGGCAGGCAGGCAGGCAGGCAGGCAGGCAGGCAGGCAGGCAGGCAGGCAGGCAGGCAGGCAGGCAGGCAGGCAGGCAGGCAGGCAGGCAGGCAGGCAGGCAGGCAGGCAGGCAGGCAGGCAGGCAGGCAGGCAGGCAGGCAGGTAGGTAGGTAGGTAGGTAGGTAGGTAGGTAGGTAGGTAGGTAGGTAGGTAGGTAGGTAGGTAGGTAGGTAGGTAGGTAGGTAGGTAGGTAGGTAGGTAGGTAGGTAGGTAGGTAGGTAGGTAGGTAGGTAGGTAGGTAGGTAGGTAGGTAGGTAGGTAGGTAGGTAGGTAGGTAGGTAGGTAGGTAGGTAGGTAGGTAGGTAGGTAGGTAGGTAGGTAGGTAGGTAGGTAGGTAGGTAGGTAGGTAGGTAGGTAGGTAGGTAGGTAGGTAGGTAGGTAGGTAGGTAGGTAGGTAGGTAGGTAGGTAGGTAGGTAGGTAGGTAGGTAGGTAGGTAGGTAGGTAGGTAGGTAGGTAGGTAGGTAGGTAGGTAGGTAGGTAGGTAGGTAGGTAGGTAGGTAGGTAGGTAGGTAGGTAGGTAGGTAGGTAGGTAGGTAGGTAGGTAGGTAGGTAGGTAGGTAGGTAGGTAGGTAGGTAGGTAGGTAGGTAGGTAGGTAGGTAGGTAGGTAGGTAGGTAGGTAGGTAGGTAGGTAGGTAGGTAGGTAGGTAGGTAGGTAGGTAGGTAGGTAGGTAGGTAGGTAGGTAGGTAGGTAGGTAGGTAGGTAGGTAGGTAGGTAGGTAGGTAGGTAGGTAGGTAGGTAGGTAGGTAGGTAGGTAGGTAGGTAGGTAGGTAGGTAGGTAGGTAGGTAGGTAGGTAGGTAGGTAGGTAGGTAGGTAGGTAGGTAGGTAGGTAGGTAGGTAGGTAGGTAGGTAGGTAGGTAGGTAGGTAGGTAGGTAGGTAGGTAGGTAGGTAGGTAGGTAGGTAGGTAGGTAGGTAGGTAGGTAGGTAGGTAGGTAGGTAGGTAGGTAGGTAGGTAGGTAGGTAGGTAGGTAGGTAGGTAGGTAGGTAGGTAGGTAGGTAGGTAGGTAGGTAGGTAGGTAGGTAGGTAGGTAGGTAGGTAGGTAGGTAGGTAGGTAGGTAGGTAGGTAGGTAGGTAGGTAGGTAGGTAGGTAGGTAGGTAGGTAGGTAGGTAGGTAGGTAGGTAGGTAGGTAGGTAGGTAGGTAGGTAGGTAGGTAGGTAGGTAGGTAGGTAGGTAGGTAGGTAGGTAGGTAGGTAGGTAGGTAGGTAGGTAGGTAGGTAGGTAGGTAGGTAGGTAGGTAGGTAGGTAGGTAGGTAGGTAGGTAGGTAGGTAGGTAGGTAGGTAGGTAGGTAGGTAGGTAGGTAGGTAGGTAGGTAGGTAGGTAGGTAGGTAGGTAGGTAGGTAGGTAGGTAGGTAGGTAGGTAGGTAGGTAGGTAGGTAGGTAGGTAGGTAGGTAGGTAGGTAGGTAGGTAGGTAGGTAGGTAGGTAGGTAGGTAGGTAGGTAGGTAGGTAGGTAGGTAGGTAGGTAGGTAGGTAGGTAGGTAGGTAGGTAGGTAGGTAGGTAGGTAGGTAGGTAGGTAGGTAGGTAGGTAGGTAGGTAGGTAGGTAGGTAGGTAGGTAGGTAGGTAGGTAGGTAGGTAGGTAGGTAGGTAGGTAGGTAGGTAGGTAGGTAGGTAGGTAGGTAGGTAGGTAGGTAGGTAGGTAGGTAGGTAGGTAGGTAGGTAGATAGGTAGGTAGGTCGGTCGGTCGGTCGGTCGGTCGGTCGGTCGGTCGGTCGGTCGGTCGGTCGGTCGGTCGGTCGGTCGGTCGGTCGGTCGGTCGGTCGGTCGGTCGGTCGGTCGGTCGGTAGGTAGGTAGGTAGGTAGGTAGGTAGGTAGGTAGGTAGGTAGGTAGGTAGGTAGGTAGTAAGGTAGGTAGGTAGGTAGGTAGGTAGGTAGGTAGGTAGGTAGGTAGGTAGGTATGTAGGTAGGTAGGTAGGTAGGTAGGTAGGTAGGTAGGTAGGTAGGTAGGTAGGTAGGTAGGTAGGTAGGTAGGTAGGTAGGTAGGTAGGTAGGTAGGTAGGTAGGTAGGTAGGTAGGTAGGTAGGTAGGTAGGTAGGTAGGTAGGTAGGTAGGTACGTAGGTAGGTAGGTAGGTAGGTAGGTAGGTAGGTAGGTAGGTAGGTAGGTAGGTAGGTAGGTAGGTAGGTAGGTAGGTAGGTAGGTAGGTAGGTAGGTAGGTAGGTAGGTAGGTAGGTAGGTAGGTAGGTAGGTAGGTAGGTAGGTAGGTAGGTAGGTAGGTAGGTAGGTAGGTAGGTAGGTAGGTAGGTAGGTAGGTAGGTAGGTAGGTAGGTAGGTAGGTAGGTAGGTAGGTAGGTAGGTAGGTAGGTAGGTAGGTAGGTAGGTAGGTAGGTAGGTAGGTAGGTAGGTAGGTAGGTAGGTAGGTAGGTAGGTAGGTAGGTCGGTCGGTCGGTCGGTCGGTCGGTCGGTCGGTCGGTCGGTCGGTCGGTCGGTCGGTCGGTCGGTCGGTCGGTCGGTAGGTAGGTAGGTAGGTAGGTAGGTAGGTAGGTAGTAAGGTAGGTAGGTAGGTAGGTAGGTAGGTAGGTAGGTAGGTAGGTAGATAGGTAGGTAGGTAGGTAGGTAGGTAGGTAGGTAGGTAGGTAGGTAGGTAGGTAGGTAGGTAGGTAGGTAGGTAGGTAGGTAGGTAGGTAGGTAGGTAGGTAGGTAGGTAGGTAGGTAGGTAGGTAGGTAGGTAGGTAGGTAGGTAGGTAGGTAGGTAGGTAGGTAGGTAGGTAGGTAGGTAGGTAGGTAGGTAGGTAGGTAGGTAGGTAGGTAGGTAGGTAGGTAGGTAGGTAGGTAGGTAGGTAGGTAGGTAGGTAGGTAGGTAGGTAGGTAGGTAGGTAGGTAGGTAGGTAGGTAGGTAGGTAGGTAGGTAGGTAGGTAGGTAGGTAGGTAGGTAGGTAGGTAGGTAGGTAGGTAGGTAGGTAGGTAGGTAGGTAGGTAGGTAGGTAGGTAGGTAGGTAGGTAGGTAGGTAGGTAGGTAGGTAGGTAGGTAGGTAGGTAGGGTAGGTAGGTAGGTAGGTAGGTAGGTAGGTAGGTAGGTAGGTAGGTAGGTAGGTAGGTAGGTAGGTAGGTAGGTAGGTAGGTAGGTAGGTAGGTAGGTAGGTAGGTAGGTAGGTAGGTAGGTAGGTAGGTAGGTAGGTAGGTAGGTAGGTAGGTAGGTAGGTAGGTAGGTAGGTAGGTAGGTAGGTAGGTAGGTAGGTAGGTAGGTAGGTAGGTAGGTAGGTAGGTAGGTAGGTAGGTAGGTAGGTAGGTAGGTAGGTAGGTAGGTAGGTAGGTAGGTAGGTAGGTAGGTAGGTAGGTAGGTAGGTAGGTAGGTAGGTAGGTAGGTAGGTAGGTAGGTAGGTAGGTAGGTAGGTAGGTAGGTAGGTAGGTAGGTAGGTAGGTAGGTAGGTAGGTAGGTAGGTAGGTAGGTAGGTAGGTAGGTAGGTAGGTAGGTAGGTAGGTAGGTAGGTAGGTAGGTAGGTAGGTAGGTAGGTAGGTAGGTAGGTAGGTAGGTAGGTAGGTAGGTAGGTAGGTAGGTAGGTAGGTAGGTAGGTAGGTAGGTAGGTAGGTAGGTAGGTAGGTAGGTAGGTAGGTAGGTAGGTAGGTAGGTAGGTAGGTAGGTAGGTAGGTAGGTAGGTAGGTAGGTAGGTAGGTAGGTAGGTAGGTAGGTAGGTAGGTAGGTAGGTAGGTAGGTAGGTAGGTTGGTAGGTAGGTAGGTAGGTAGGTAGGTAGGTAGGTAGGTAGGTAGGTAGGTAGGTAGGTAGGTAGGTAGGTAGGTAGGTAGGTAGGTAGGTAGGTAGGTAGGTAGGTAGGTAGGTAGGTAGGTAGGTCGGTAGGTAGGTAGGTAGGTAGGTAGGTAGGTAGGTAGGTAGGTAGGTAGGTAGGTAGGTAGGTAGGTAGGTCGGTCGGTAGGTAGGTAGGTAGGTAGGTAGGTAGGTAGGTAGGTAGGTAGGTAGGTAGGTAGGTAGGTAGGTAGGTAGGTAGGTAGGTAGGTAGGTAGGTAGGTAGGTAGGTAGGTAGGTAGGTAGGTAGGTAGGTAGGTAGGTAGGTAGGTAGGTAGGTAGGTAGGTAGGTAGGTAGGTAGGTAGGTAGGTAGGTAGGTAGGTAGGTAGGTAGGTAGGTAGGTAGGTAGGTAGGTAGGTAGGTAGGTAGGTAGGTAGGTAGGTAGGTAGGTAGGTAGGTAGGTAGGTAGGTAGGTAGTAGGTAGGTAGGTAGGTAGGTAGGTAGGTAGGTAGGTAGGTAGGTAGGTAGGTAGGTAGGTAGGTAGGTAGGTAGGTAGGTAGGTAGGTAGGTAGGTAGGTAGGTAGGTAGGTAGGTAGGTAGGTAGGTAGGTAGGTAGGTAGGTAGGTAGGTAGGTAGGTAGGTAGGTAGGTAGGTAGGTAGGTAGGTAGGTAGGTAGGTAGGTAGGTAGGTAGGTAGGTAGGTAGGTAGGTAGGTAGGTAGGTAGGTAGGTAGGTAGGTAGGTAGGTAGGTAGGTAGGTAGGTAGGTAGGTAGGTAGGTAGGTAGGTAGGTAGGTAGGTAGGTAGGTAGGTAGGTAGGTAGGTAGGTAGGTAGGTAGGTAGGTAGGTAGGTAGGTAGGTAGGTAGGTAGGTAGGTAGGTAGGTAGGTAGGTAGGTAGGTAGGTAGGTAGGTAGGTAGGTAGGTAGGTAGGTAGGTAGGTAGGTAGGTAGGTAGGTAGGTAGGTAGGTAGGTAGGTAGGTAGGTAGGTAGGTAGGTAGGTAGGTAGGTAGGTAGGTAGGTAGGTAGGTAGGTAGGTAGGTAGGTAGGTAGGTAGGTAGGTAGGTAGGTAGGTAGGTAGGTAGGTAGGTAGTAGGTAGGTAGGTAGGTAGGTTGGTAGGTAGGTAGGTAGGTAGGTAGGTAGGTAGGTAGGTAGGTAGGTAGGTAGGTAGGTAGGTAGGTAGGTAGGTAGGTAGGTAGGTAGGTAGGTAGGTAGGTAGGTAGGTAGGTAGGTAGGTAGGTAGGTAGGTAGGTAGGTAGGTAGGTAGGTAGGTAGGTAGGTAGGTAGGTAG